>CAUYUJ010016127.1:527500-575000 GCA_963575745.1 Prorocentrum cordatum
CACAACGCGCACAACGCGCACGCGACGCGCACGTGCCGCGCACGGGGCACGCGCACGCCACGCGCACGCGCACTCCGCGACGCGCACGCGCAACGCGCACAATGCGCCGCACCGCAGCGCACGCGCGCACGCGCGCACGCGCGCACACGCGCGCACACGCACGCACACGCGCGCACACGCGCGCACACGCACGCACGCGCACGCACGCGCACGCACGCGCACGCACGCGCACGCACACGCACGCACACGCACGCGCACGCACGCGCACGCACGCGCACGCACGCGCACGCACACGCACGCACACGCACGCACACGCACGCACACGCACGCACACGCACGCACACGCACGCACACGCACGCACCCGCACGCACCCGCACGCACCCGCACGCACCCGCACGCACCCGCACGCACCCGCACGCACCCGCACGCACCCGCACGCACCCGCACGCACGCGCACGCACGCGCACGCACGCGCACGCACGCGCACGCACGCGCACGCACGCGCACGCACGCGCACGCACGCGCACGCACAACGCGCAGCCAGAACAACTCACACGCACACGCACACGCACACGCACACGCAACGCACACGCACACGCACACACGCACACGCACACGCACACGCACACGCACACGCACACGCACACGCACACGCACACGCACACGCACACGCACACGCACACGCACACGCACCCGCACACGCACACGCACACGCACACGCACACGCACACGCACACGCACACGCACACGCACACGCACACGCACACGCGCACGCGCACGCGCACGCGCACGCGCACACACGCGCACACGCGCACACGCGCACACGCGCACACGCGCACACGCGCACACGCGCACACACGCACACACGCACACACGCACACACGCACACACGCACACACGCACACACGCACACACGCACACACACACACACACACACGCGCACACGCGCACACGCACGCACGCACACACACACACACATCACACACACACACAGCACACACGCATACACTCACGCGACACTGTGTGCACACACGCACACACGCACACACGCACACACGCACACACGCACACACGCACACACGCACACACGCACACACACACACACACACGCACGCACGCACGCACGCACACACACACACACATATACATACACACACAGGTAGCAGGACTCTCCGTAGTTTCTCGTATTTTCTTGGTGTTTGTCTTCCCCCCCCTCCGTCCCATACTTCTTATGTTTTCTCATATTTTTCCTGGGAATCGACGATTTGTTGTTGTGTCTGTGTGCTTCTTTCCCTCTTGAACAGCACCGACGGCGAGGGGGCGAGAGCGCAATGCCACAGAGGGCCGGCTTCCGGCTTCGTGCTTGTGCTCGCGCGGTGCGGGCGGGTCGAGGCTGCACGGGCGGGCGAGGGGGAGGACGCCTCCCCTGGCCGAGGCGCCGCCGGACCGAACAAACCGCCCCGCCGCCCCCCCCCCCCCCCCCCCCCCCGGGTTCTCTCTCCTGCGGTGGGCGGGGGTGCCCCGCAGGTGTCCCGCGGGCGTCCCGTCGGTGTCCCGCGGACTTGCCGTCGATGTCCCGCAGTGAGATCGATGATGGGATCGATCGTGGGATCGATAGTAGATCGACAGTGAGATCGATACCCTAGTGGGGTCGATAATGAGATCAGATCAATTGAGTGAGACGTTGGTTCCTCCCCCCCGAACCTCCTTATCACCCGAAGGGTGGTGGTATAGGTAAAGGAAGCGGCTCTGGCTCGGGAGCGGGACCAGAAAAAACGCAGGGGCACATATCCACATCGTGGGAGAAGAGCGGCTGATTATATTCGTCCTGGGCGGATAAGAGACGTGTAAGCCGATCGTCGTCCCCGCCCCTCTCACACAGCATTGAACAAACGGGTCCTTGTTCGGTTCGGGCCCCGCAAGTGCGTTTGCCGAAGCAGTGCTGCGCCTAACACCTGGGCGCAGTCTACTCGACAATCGAAAGATTCGAGTACGAGTTCAACTACATCATGTGTTATTACCCCCAAATTGATGTGTTCGCCGGGTCTGCGAAACAAACACGTAGAATGCTCCGTGGATCTACGGAGTATTCTACGCTTTTGGCCCGCCGATTCTACAACCAATCAGTGTTCGGGGTAAGCCGTCTCTGCAGTCGACTCTCTATTCGAAAGCTGGCCAATTAGGCTTAGATCGGGCATGTCCACCTGCAGGCGGATTTTGGAGGGAAACACAAACATACCCCCCAAAAATGCTCAACAATTACGGAAAGCAGTCGGAGCATCGTCCCCTGACTATTTCTTTGCTATTTTCAGGATGGTTCCCGAACCGAACCGAACCGGCCGAACCGGGCCGAACCGAAGCGGCGCGAACCGGTGCTTTTTGTCAATGGGAACCGAACCGAACCGAACCGGAAACTTACGACACGGAACAGAACCGGAACTTTCCGGTATTTTTGAATCCTCCTCCTGCAGATCAGCATATTTCTTGGATATTGAAGATTCCTCCTGCAGATCTGCATTCCTCCTGCAGATCTGCAGAGCTGCATATGTTTGAACATTCTTGTATGTTTGAATATTTTTTGAAGATCCCTCCCTCGAGGGGCATGCTCGACTTAAGGCTCAGCCTGGCTGGCCGCCTGGCCTCTCGGGGCTCGGCCTGCGCCGCCCCCGGCCGGGCGGCCCGCCGCAGCGGGCGCGCCGCCCGGCGCGTGCCGGCGGCTCGGGAGCGGGGGGGGCCTTCCTTCGTGCTCGGGCCGCCAGGGCTCTTCTTGGCGGCGCGTTCACGGTTGGGCGCCCGAGTTGGTGGCGGCGCGCACTCTTAGGAGAGGCTGCTTCTTAGGAGGAGGAGGAGGAGGAGGAGGAGGAGGAGAAGGAGGAGGAGGGGGAGGAGGAGGAGGAGGAGGAGAAGGAGGGGAGGGGGAGGAGGAGGAGGAGGAGGAGGAGGAGGAGGAGGAGGAGGAGGAGGAGGAGGAGGAGGAGGAGGAGGGGTGGAGGGGGGCGGGCTCCTCAGAGAGAGGCTGCTTCTTGGGAGGCGCCGGCCTTACATCTATAGATGAGGCCCGCGCCTTCTGAAGAAGCAGGGTGCCCGAAATGGGTACGGAGAGAATGGGTACGGAATGAATGGGTACAATGCCCAACAACAAATGGTGTCCCGAAGCAACAGCGGCCGCTGTTGGGCAGGCGGTCTTCTGTCTCAAGTGGACACAGGCCGCGGCGGCGCGGACAGCGAGCCCTGTTCAAAATGACCAGGGACTGCTGTTGAGCATTGTACCCATTCTTTCCGTGCCCGTTTCGTTCGTGCAGAGTTCAAGGTTGGGCGCCCGAGTTAGTGGCGGCACGCACAAGGAGGGTGGAGGGAGGGGGGCGGGCTCCTTAGAGGGAGGCTGCTTCGTAGAAGGCGCCGGCCTGACATCTATAGATAAGGCCAGCGCCTTCTACGAAGCAGGGGTGCTTCTAAGCATCCCTCCCCCCCTCCCCCCACCCCCCTCTGCGCGTGGCTGGAGTTATCCGGGGTAACTCGGGCCCGGGGCAACTCGGGTGACGAGCCCGAAATGGCCCTGACCTGAGTTGCCCCTGATGATTCGGGACTCTGACAAGGGAGGTCGGGGGGGAGGGGGGAAGGCTTCTTAGGAGGAGGCTGCCTCTTAGCAGGCGCCAGCGTTACATCTATAGGTGTAAGGCCCGCGCCTTCTTAAGGATCAGGGGTTCTTCTAAGAAGCCTTCCCCCCTCCCCCTAATTACAGTTCGAGCGCAGCCGCAAGAGACCCTCGCAAGAAACACAGCCCTGAAACTCGCAGGCGCGAGACGCAGAGGGAACTCAGAGCACCCGGAGCGCAGCCGCTCCTTCAGCGGCCACGGGAAGCCACCGCGCAGCGCGCGGTGCGAAGAACCCGAGGGTACCCTGACGAAAAGCAGTAGGTTTCTTGATGCGCGTCCCCACTGTACTCCTCTCTGCTAGAGGCCTCCTAGATGAGGTCGGAGTAGATGTGGTCGGAGGATCGCGCCGCATCGCCGATGCACCGGCGATGCACAGGCAACGTCAGTGATGCACCGGCGACGTCGGCGCGGAGAAACTCGGGCTCCACATCGAGCCGCATCGCCGATGCATCGGCGATGCGGCGCGATCCATTGCTCCACTATTCTTGAATATTCCTCCTGTAGAGGGACACTCCCGACTTAACACTATCCTGAGACCCGATGGCCAGTGTGTTCAGCGAGGCTCCAGGGCGAATGCGTGTCGCCCCCCCGCCCCTGCCGTCGCCTCCCCTTCCCTCGCGACCCATCTCCTTCAAGGCAACGGGCAAGAATCCGAGCATCGAGAGACAACTGATGGGCCTGTTTTCCACAAACACCACCACAAATTCGAGGGGGAAGGAGGTGGATGATGATGATGATGATGATGATGATAATGATAATGATGATGATGATGATGATGATGATGATGATGATGATGATGATGATGATGATGATGATGATGATGATGATGATGATGATGATGATGATGATGACAATGATGATGATGCTGATGCTGATGCTGATGCTGATGATGATGATGAGGATGAGGATGAGGATGAGGATGAGGATGATGATGATGATGATGATGATGATGATGATGATGATTATGAGGAGGAGGAGGAGGAGGAGGAGGACCCGTTCCCCCTCCAACTTATGGTGGTGGTGGTGGAACACAGACCCATCAACAACAGAAGACCACACGCGTAACCCCGCAGAGGTCCGGGCGGGTTCATGGGTCGGCGTGGGACCTACTGGGAGCCGGCGGTAAACCGTCAACCAGGTTACCGCCGGGACCCTCGTAGATCTCTTTCCACGCGTAGCGCTGCTCGGAACACAAGGAGAAAGCTTTCTTGAGCATCAGCTTTAAAACTCGAAAATACAAGTTTTTCTTCTATAATTCGGAGTCGGTTCCCCCACGTCTTTTGACAGTAATATTGTAGCTACGGACCTGAGAATTTCACTGGCAGACGCGGCATAACCCACTACACGTTATGAAAATACTGGTTCTCAAAACGAACGGTCACATCTCTCACAATCTGGCAAAAACCGACCCCAGGTCATCACATTGTCCGCCCACGCCGGGTGGGCCAACTAGCTCCACCCCGCGCCGGAATTCCGCTACAGCTCATCGATGCCGAAGAGCTCTACGAGGTACGTTTCCCACGGCGCATCCGGCGCTGTCCCCTGCGCGCTCCGTGCGCCGGGGAGGGCCGAAAGAGGGCGTGGGCAGCGGGCTCCAGCGCCGACCCGAGCCGACCGGGCGGACCTTCCAAGATCTACGTCTGTGCCGCCTCCCTCGACGCAAGGGGCCCCAGGACACACAGAGAAATACACACAAATAAAATGATTCCCCATATCTTCCCATCTTTTCCGGGTTTTTGTCTTCCCGCCCAATTACCATATTTTCCCAGATTTTCTTGGGGATCGACGATTCATTGTGTCTGTGTGTGTGTTTTCCCCTCCTGATCGACGGTGGACAGAGCGCCCTTCAGCAAACCTCCTCTATTAGTGAAAACGGCCTATAGGACCCCGAAGCCGACGGACCTGGACCCGCAAGAATGCCGGCTGGGACGCCCTCTCGCGAACCGAAAACGGCCAATTCACCAATCTTGGCGGCGCGCACAAGGGGGTGGGGGGAGGGGGAAGAAGCAAGCTGCTTCTTAGAAGGCGCCGGCCTTACATCTACAAATAAAGCCCGCGCCTTCTAAGAAGCAGGGGTGCTTCTAAGAAGTCTTCCCCCCTCCCCCTACCCCCTTCTGCGCGTGGCCAGCAATCGACGTGCCAAGGTGGGTCTATCGACCTCCGCCTCCGGGCTCTCCGAAGCGAAGGGCAGCCAACCGTACCCCCCACGGGCTGCCGACAGCCCACTGACGGCGTGGGCCTGGCCGCTCCAGCCGCCCCGTTGCCTCGCGGGAGGGCGTGCGTCCTGCTGTCTTCGCTGCCCCTCCGCCGGCTGGCCCTCGGAGAGGGGTCTCACCGGGTCGGGTCGCCCCCGCGCTGTTGTCTCCGGTCGGGTCTGCGCCTCGGCAGGAGGAACGTCCAGAAGTAGGCCCCCCACGAGGCCCTGAAGAGGCCCCCAGGAGGCCCCCGGGAAGCCCCGCGAGGCCCCCACGAGGCTCCCAAGCGGCTCCCAAGCGGCTCCCAAGAGGCCCCCAAATAAATACCCCCAAGAGGCCCCCGAGAGCGCTCGTCGTCGTCGAGGTCGTCATTGGGGGTCGGCGGCACCGGCCGCAAGGCCTTCGCAATAGTCAAAAAGTAGTATGCGGACGATTTTGGGGGTATTCGTGCATGTTTCTTGACACTTTTGTGGGGCATTTCTTATTTTCCAAAACTGGCCTGTAGAGGGGACATGCCCGACCTAGCTTTTGTCTCCTGCTGGCGCGCCGGTGCCTGCGCCACCGCGCCGGAGTCTGCCGCGGAGCCGGAAGTGCCGGCCTTCGGGAGGGGGCGCCACCTGCCCGCACGTGGCGCTACTGGTCAGATTGGCCAGGGGCCGGTGCAGACGCGTTCCCGGACGAGGCTGGCGGGCCAGCCAGGGTAAAGGGAAATTAGGACACACAAATAAATACACACAAATAAAAATATCCCCCATATTTTCCCATATTTTCTAGGGTTTCTGTCTTCCCCCCCACTTCCCATATTTTCTCATATTTTTTGGGGAATCGAGGATTAATTGTGTCTGTGTGTTTCTTTTCCTCCTGACAGGGGTCGCGCCCGCTGGCCTCGTGCAGCCGGGATCGGCCTGGCTGGATGTGTGCCTCTGGGTGTCGATTCCTGTGTACGAATAGCAGCACCATCAAGTTACGCGTGCCGATTGCTGTCGATGGATGTGTGCCGATTGATGTCGATGGGTGCAGCCAGTATCGGCCTGGCTGGATGTGTGCCGATATGCAGCGGGCCAGGATGTGTACCGATTGACGGCGACCCCCGAAGCCTGCGGCTGCTCCGCCGTGCCGTCGGCATCCACGCAAAAGTCGGTCGAGCCTGGAAGGGAGAGGGGGAGGACGAGCAATATGAGTACACACCAGTCGTTGAAAGTTGTAAGAAACATGGAGTAGGATGGCGTTTAAAGTAGATGATGTTCGGGGCCGCCCACAAAAAAAACAACAGCGAAAACTGCAAGAAGTGGATTACAGATTTGCGGGGCGAGCAGACGGCGGATGGTGATGAGAAAAGCGGATGTGGAACAGCAGGGGTGGCAGTCACGATGAGGACGAAAGCGCTGAGGGGGACGACGAGGAGGCGGATGGAGGAGGAGGAGGATGTGGATGGCGGAGGGAGGTGGGTGGATGGAAGGAGGATGTGGATGGATGGAGAAGAATGGCAGGAAGAACCAGGCACGCAGCGGTGCAGCCCCCGGGGGCGCGGGAGGCACGCGAGCCTCCGCAGCCCCTGGGCCCGTCGCCGGCACGGTGCCCGCGGGGCGCGGCGTGAGGGGCACGGGCCTCGGCGGACCTGGGGCTCCGAGCGCTGCCGGGCGCCTCCCAGGCCCGACGAGGAGGTTCGGCGGGGCTGCTTCTTCTCTCCACCAGCAGCAGCGACTGGGCATCGCTCGGGCGTCCACTCCCTGTGCTTTTGTTCGGTTTCGTGCGTGGTTTTGTCGCCGGATGATCAAGGATGCTCCTCGCTGGCCCTCGCCGAAGGAACAATGCACACGTCCGAGCGATGCCAAGACGAAGAGCCGAGTGGCCCCAATCTCAACGACTGCCCATCGCCACAGCAAGGCTGCGCCGCGGCGTGGTGGCGAATATGGCGGCCGTCGGTTCGCACGCCGAGGGTCCCGCGGGGCCTTGGTCGCACGCCCTGCCGGCCAGCAAGCTGCTCGGCGCCTCCCGCTCCCTGGGCGCCCCTGTCGTCGGGGACCCGCCGCGCCGCTGGCAGTCTTCGGCTCCTGTGGATGACTGCTCTCCCGTGCTCGGGGGCGGCCGGGAGGGGGGCGTCCAAGAGGGGGGGGGCGCAGATCATGGCCAGCGGCACGTGCGCGGCCCATGGGGGGGGGGGGGCGGGGGACTGAATGAAATCAGAAGAGGCGCCGTGAAATCTGGTGAGGTACCCTGGCCCCCGCCATGATATCTCCCCCCCCCTCAGTCGTCACCCCCCTCGTTGCCGCCCCCGACGTGCGGAAGCTTCACTGGAGGGATCGGGAGCGCCAGGCCGGGCATCTCTACCGATCCTGTCGGGCTTCCGCCTCGGCGGCGGCCCTCGCCACGAGGCAGAGAGCCGCGGCGGCCTCGCCGCCGGTGTCGTGGGCCGCCTGGCCTGGCGGCCGGGGGCGCTGTGCTCGCCCCTAATTAGCAGCTTTCGCGGAGGCCCATCCTCAGACGTGTCCCCCCCCCAACAAAAAGAAGTCCCCCCCCAAAAAAACACACACGCCCAGACTGAAGTGCACAAATCGAACGAGGCGCACGCGGCGTGGAGCAGATCCACCAAGTGCTCCCTCCGCGCCGCACGCGGAGGAGCCGCTGATGCTAGCGCTGGGATTCAAGGCGCTCCGCAGCCCAGCCCACGCCTATGGATTTCCGGGGGAATCCTGTGGATCTCCTGAGGGATCTTATGGATATCCCAGAGAATCCGGTGGATTCCCTGGGGAATCACCTGGGATTGACCTGGGAAAGCCTCTGCATCTCCTCGAGAAGCCGATGGCGTGCCTAAGGAATCCGATGGATTTCCCAGCAACCGCTTGCCCCAGGAACGACTTACTTCCCGCTCTGGCCCTGGCGTCTTTCGGGACTCTCGCGCCACATGGTCTTCCTTGGCATTCAGCCCTATGACCATGTGACTATGTCCCAGGGGCGACGTGAGGCCCCAGCAGTAGTGGCAACTGCCCGTACCACCAGTTTGGACGACTGGCCGCGCCGCCGGTTCTTGGGTCCGGTCTCCCGCCAGCCTCGTGCCCCGAGGCCACGCCGACCTCGGGGCACAGGCCGGCGCGCGCAGCCTCGCTCGCTGCCCACTCCCGCAGCGCACCCCTCCCGCTGGGCGCGGCCGCGCCCCGGCTGCCCGCCACGTCGCCCGGTGCACCGGCCGCAGGGCTCACGAGGGTGGGAGTGGGCAACACACACGCTCTGGCGACGAGGGTTTTGTGCTCGGCCAGGAATCTGCTACCTTCGCAGTACCCTTGCTTGCTCAGCGAGATCGAGCAGGAACACCATTATATATAGAAATGATGGGCCTCCCGTCGACGCTGCGGCACTGATACCAAGAGAAGGGCTTACGAGGGTGTGCTTCAGGATTGGACCCTAAGCGGTCTCTGAGGGCCCGGGCGTGCTTAGTCGCGTCCGCGCGCATTTGTGGCTTTTCGACCTTCTCTCCGCCCTGTCGCTGCGCGCAGGGCCGCGACGCAAACCACAAAAAACCTTGAGATTCGTGAATCTACCCAGGCGCCCGAGACGGGATGGGAGCTGCGGAGGGCGTGCTTCGCCGCCGTGAAGGGGGCTCGGCGTCGAGGGCGGTCCTGCCGCCAGCCTCACGACGCCGACGGCGCGCCCCAGGAACACGACGTAGGCAGTCCCGTCAGCCCGAAGGCCCCCGGCTGCAGATGCTGAGGCACGGGCGACGGCAGCCACTGCGGAATACAAGATAACTGCCGGCGAGGCTGGGATGTGCGACGGCAGGTGTCGTGCCGAAGACAGCTGCCACCGCTGCCAAGCACGCCGCGAGAACAACCTCCATTGCAGCCTGGCCCTGGTCCGAGATCCTCCCGCAATGACGAACGCCGCCGCTGACTCGTGCACAATGGCTTGAGACAACATCGCTATGGAGGAGGGGGAATCGAAGAGTGAGATGATGATGATGACGGAAAGGAGCACAACGAAGATGAGGATGAGAGGGAGAAAGACAAGGAGGAGTACGACTAGGTGAGGAGGAGGAGGAGGAGGAGGACGAGGAGGAAGAGGGGGAGATGAAGGGTGAGGGGATGTATGTGGATGACGAGGATCAGAAGAACAACAAGAGGATGACGAGCGCAAGACGGAAAAGGAAGGGAATCTGTGTCAGGAGCGGAAACCGTGGAGGAGGGAGGACAGGCCAGCGGAATTGTCAGATGACGACAGCGAAGACAGTACAGGAAAACCGAATAAAAGGAGGAGGACAAAAGAAGAGGAGGAGGATGAGGATAATGAGGGGGGGGAACGAGCAGACCGACGCAGATGAACAGGGGAAGGATACAGATGGAATCCCACCAGCCCTATGGGCGTAGGTGGTCTAAGGCGTTTCCTCTTCCAACCCCCATGATTCCCCTTCGGGGAAGGGCTTACCCCTCCCCCTACCCCCCCCCCCCCCCCTGGACCTGGACCTGGAGCGTCCACAACAGCCTCGGCGAGGAAGCCAAAAATCCGTGGTTTTACCACGGGCCCAATGTTGGCCTCTTGGGGGGGGGCAGGCTAATTGAAGCTCCCCTCTCGTTTGACCGATGTCCTCCAGGATGGCCCCAAGAGCGCTCCCAAGGCTCCCAAGAGAGCTTCAAGAGGGCCCCAAGAGGCGCCCAGGAGGCGCCCCAGAGGCCTGCACGAGGCTCCCAAGAGACCCCCAAGGGGCCCCAAGAAGCTCGCCGAGGCACCCACGACGCTCCAAGAGGCCTCCAGGACCGCCAAGAGGCCCCCAAGACGCTCCAAGAGGCCTCCACTGGGGGACCCTTCCTCTGCATGCTGCCTATTTTCCTGGTCGAGTCAACTCCTCTGGGCATTGTTTCTGGATGGGCTGGTGGGGTGATACGAAGCGTCTAGATTTTGGATTCGACATAACTGCTACACACGTGGGCATCTAAGGACACAGCCCGAGTGGCGGGGGGCACATCTGCTACACCAGGCCTGCCCTAGCTGAAGAGGAGTGCTGCGTTGCTGCTGACGACGTTAGGTCCCGACTCCGCGCAAACCTGCCATGCAATCTTGCAACCCCCGCATACGAGCGGATCCCCACACTAAAGCTGATGGCATGGCTGACGTCTGTCTCCCCAGCCTGCCTTCAACACTGTAGCTGGTGAACGCCCCTGCCGCAGCCGAGGACAATGTGGGGTCTGAAGCGGATGAGGAGGAGGAGGAGGAGGAGGAGGAGGAGGAGGAGGAGGAGGAGGAGGAGGGCACGAAGCTCGGCGAGCGGGTGCGTGCGATGCCACTCTAGGCCTGTAGACGATGCGATGCTGCGATGCGTGCGGCCGCGATTGCGGCATCATGAATAGGGCGGATGGGAGGGACGAGGACGAGGGAGAGGGGAGGGGAGGGCCGAGGAAGAGGGGAGGGGCCAGAGTCAGCCCAAGATGCGCCAACGACGCTGCGAGGCACCCTCCCATCAAGAGGACCTCCCCAGTGGTCCTCACAGGGACCCCCTCGCCTCTGCGAGGAGAAGCGCTCCTCGCTGAGGACAGGCGCCCCCTGGGCCTGCCTGCCAGGCAGGCGAGACCCCGTCTTGAAAAGGCTGCCATCCATCCAGCCACAACACGTGCAGAGAGGTCTCACCATTGAAGGGGCCCCAGGACACACACACACACAAACAAATACACACAAATAAAACGATTCCCGATATTTTCCCATATGTTCTGGGTTTCTGTCTTCCCCCCACTTCCCATATTTTCCCATATGTTCCTGGGCATCGGCGATTGATTGTGTCTGCGTGTTTTTCTCCCCTCCTGATACAAAACGTGCAGAGAGGTCTCACCATGAAACCAAAAGGAACTGCCACACGAGATCTCAAACTTGGAGAGGATCGGCCATCCATCCGTGCAAACCTGGCTTTCCACCCGAGTGACTGCTGCATCACTGGCACTGCGGGCCATAGGCACTGAGCAGGCCTCAAGCGGGGGCCCCCTGTTCAGAAAAGTACTGCCCCCTGATGGGCATGTGTAGAACAGAGTTGCGCGGCACCAGGGCGAGGGCCTCACTCTGACCAGGAGCCGCGCCCCACCGGCGTAGCGGTGGGATGTGCTGGGCGGGTGTGCTCGCCCTGGCGAGAGCCCTCTTCTGAAGCGGTACCGCCCTCCACCCATGCAGCCGTTAGTCGATTTGGAACGAGCGCGTGCGGCACCTAGGGCCACAGCCCCCCTTCCGAAAAAGTACCGCACTTCATCCGTGAAACTATGGACACTTTTGAGCTGAATGTGTGTGTGTGTGTGTGTGTTTGTGTGCGCGGCGCAGAAGTGAGAACCCCATTTTGGAAAGGCACCGCCCTTCGTCAGTGTCGCTCTCGGGAATTCAAAGCTGCAGGCCCATGAGCCGCGGGTAAGTCTCATGCGCGTTTGGTGGCTCGGCAGGGCTAAGATACCTACACGGAGAAGAAATGGAAAGGAGGAGAGGGACAAGGATGATGATTGGCGCAGGCACGACGGAAGGAGAGAGACAGCCAGTGAAGAAGCAACAGCGGCAGCAGCGGCATGGTGATCCCAACAAGTCGTGGCCTGGCTCTCAAATCGGTGAACAGCACAACTGAGGAATTGAAGGAGGAGTGCGACGACATCGACGAAGAGGTCGACATTCGCATCACCGCCCCCCGCCTGAAGCGCCCGCGCAGGAGCCGACCTGTGGGGGTGCTAAACAACGGCGCGGTGACCAGACTGTTTGGCGGATCGGCAGTGTCTCGGCATGGACGGACCTTTTGGGACGTGGGCCGCTCTGCGAGCATGTCCTGCGCGCCTGGGGGCTCCAGAATCAACAAAACATGCGCGGTGAAGGGGCGCCTGCATTGAAGCCGGACGTCTCCCTCGCCCCCGCCGCCTTTCGAGACGGTGCTGTGCCGAGAAAGCGCGCAGACAAATGTCTCAAGATCTCTCCCTGGGCCTCGCCAGGCCACCCTCCCCCTCCATGCAGGCCACCTTGGGGGAGCCTCTAGCCCCAAAATGGTCCAATACAGCCCTCAGGAGACCCACGGAGGCTCAGTGTAATCGACCCCGCCTCGGTCTTGCACCGCTATACGACCAAGCAAACATGGATGACGCTATGCGGTCCGGCGGGGTGAGCGAAGCGACCAAACAGATCGCCGGCCCAACGGGCCAAACCCGTGCTAAGATCTCCGGTAACAGGCTATATAACAATATTTCTAGTCTGCGCGCGCGGCGGCCCCTGGGGCCCCCTGGACGAAAAGTACACCTGGCGATGCCCAGCAGACTCCCCCAGGGCGCCCAGGAGCGCGCCAAGAGAGCGCCGGAACGCCCCCTGCACGGCCCAAGAGGCCCCGAGTCGCCGCAAGATCGCTCCAAGGCGAAATCGTTTCATTCCTCCCGGAAAACGTGCATGTTTCGCATGTGGGATGTTTGGGGTTCACAGCGTCTAGAACTGCCCCAGAGGCCTCCAACAGCGCCTATAGATGGCCCAACACGCCCCCAAGATGGCCCAAAGACAGCCCAAGAGGCGCCAAAGACGGCCAAGGAGGGCCCCAAAACGGCCCCAAGAGGGGCCCAAGAAGGGGACCAGGACCTGAAAAGTCCAGCCTTCAGCCCCAAGAAGGCCCCAGGAGGCCCCAAGGGGCCCCCAAGAGGCAGCATCCCAAGCGGCCCCAAGATGCCCCCCAGAGGCACCACGAGGCCCCAACACGGCCCCCAAGGGGCCTCAATTCTGCTTCCCAGAGGCCCCCGAGAGGCCAACCACGAGAGGCCAACCAACATCCATGAGGCCTCTGACCCACCACCCACCGCCTCCGAAAAATGGCAGCCGATCAACGGCACCGCATTGACAACAACACCCTGGCAAACGACAGCGCCGAGGCAAGATGGGCCGGCGGAGTGAGCGAAGCGATCCGCCGCCCCACCGGGTACGGCGTGCGAGATCCACAGCATGGTCTTCAGTAGTGTTTTGTGGAAGTCTTCTCTACAGCGCGCTTTTCATATCAACCCCTGCCTCTGAGCCCTCGCGGTCCCTCCTTGGGTCCTCCCCGCGCCTCGCTCATTCCGCCGGCCCAGGGGCCCCAGCTGCGGCCGGGGCGCCTTCTGGCCGCCACTTCCATCCCAAGACGACCCCCCTTTCACGTGCTAGCCATCCAGGCGCCGCCAGGCGCTCTCAGAGACCCCTCCAGGAGCCCACTGGGCTGGCTTTTCGGGTCTCCTGAGGCCCTCCTGAGTTAATTTGTATCCTCCTTCAGGCCGCTTTGAGCCGTTTCAGATGCCATTCCACCTCTTGTCGAGCCACATGCATCAGAACACCGCAACAAGCAACACGCATCGTAAAACACGTAAGATGTTGATGCTTCTGGCCCTCTCACACTTCTCCTTGCGCCTCTCTCGGAGCTCCCGTGCATCTCCGCTGGCTATTGCGGCCATCTTAGAACCCGGACATGCTCTCTACGACCGTCCTGACAACCTCTCGGACCCGTCTTGGGCCGTCTGGCCGCCTTCTTGGCACCGTGTTTCGCTCACCTCGGGCGCCCTCTCAGAGCTTCCATGGGGCTCTTCTAGGGGCCGCAAACCAGCCCCGACTGCTATTTTCCCCTTCCTGTTTTCATCGTTCACCCCAAGTCGCCGCACTTGACCCATTCTGGCTCCTTTTTGGGGCCCCTCCAGAGGTCCCCCTGGACGAACCCGACGGTGTTTCTGAGCTTCTCCAGCCTCTCTGCAGCCGTCCTGGCCTCGGGGTCATGTGAAAAGGCACTGCTCGGCGCGCTTTCTGGGACGAGCCCGACGGTTTTTTCATGTCCTCCAGCCCCTCTGCGGCCGTCTTGGCCTCAGGGTCATGCGACACAGAGCTCGCTGCTTTCAGTTCCTCCAGCCTCTCTGCGGCCGTCCTGGGCTCAGGGTCATTCGACAGAGAGCTCGCTGAGGAGCCCAATGTCCTCCCCATAGAGCCCCACGAGGCCTCCAAGCGGAAGCACCAGCACCAGCACCAGCACCACAACATCTCCTATCCGCGCGCGCGGAGCGGCCGCCGCTCCCACAGAGTCTCCAGGATCCAACCAATTGGTGGGGCGGCGGCGTCTGCCCCCCCATGGGCCTTCAATTCGATAGCAGCCAGCTGTTTCCCTTCCAGATTCCCTCGTTCAACCCACTCCGCCGCACTCGCCCCAATCTGGTATATTTCTGGGCCGCTCGCAGAGACCCCAGCGCCCTTTCCGAGGGCTCTTTGGGCCTCACTGCGGCCGTCCTGGCGGCTTGTCGCTTGTCGGGGCCCTCCTCGGCTCCAAAAGCAGTGGGACGGCGGTGTCTGCCCCCTCGGGAGTGTTCAATTAAAAGCCAGCCTCTGCGCTTTATCAAGCAATCAAAGCCAGCCGTGCGCCTCAGGGTGAACGTTTGTGGCTCCTGTCTCACGTTTGCCCAGGTGCGCGCGGCACGAGACAAGCTTCGGGGCTGTATGCTTACATCGTCTAGCCGCGTTTCTACAGTGAATATGCTAAACGCCAGCCTCTGGCCCGCAGTGCGGTGAGGTCCTCGGGGTCTGAAGTCAGAAAGCCCACCAAAGGACGTACGCGCCCAACCATGTACTTGAACACGGCCCCCAATCCGCGAGACCGGCCGCGTGATGCGAACGTTCGCGCACTTCGTACTCTCGAAACCAACGTGGACTTATGTACGTGAACGTCCTCGTTTCGCTACTGAGAAGCAACCGCGCGGTCTGCAGCCAGACAGCCTTGGGTTAGGTCGGGCATGTCCCCCTAGAGGTGGAGTTGGGACGGAAGAATTCAAAACATCTATACATATATATATATACATATATATATATATACACACACACGTGTATATGTATGTATGTGTGTGTGTGTGCGTGCTAATCTTTAAAACAGCAAGCAAAACATCAAAAATCCCCCCAGACTATTTTTCTACTAATTTTGGATCTTCCTCCTGCAGAGGGACCTGCCTGAGACTTACGTCTGGGGCCCCCCGGCCGACCGAGCCCGCGAGCGCGCCGCCGCCCGCGGGCTGCGGCAGCCCCGCCGCCGCCTCTGCGGCGTCGGCCTCGCCGCCGCTGCCTGGGCGGCCCCGACGGCGACGGCCCCGACGGCGACGACGACGACGACGACGACGACGACGACGACGACGACGACGACGACGACGACGACGACGACGGCGGCGGCGGCGGCGGCGGCGACGGCAACGACGACGACGAACCGACGACGAAGCGACGACGACGACGACGACGACGACGACGACGACGACGGCGAAAAAATGGTTTTCAGGCGACTGCGTCCGTTAGAGGGCCTTCTGGCGATGCCAGAGTCGCCCTGGTGCTTCTGCTCCAGCTGGGCGCACGGCCGGGGAGCCCAGAACCCTGGGGCCCTGACACGATCAGGACGGTCAATTTCTCTGGGACAGGGCCTGTCCTCCTCCTCCTCGGGCGTAGCTGCACGGCCAGCTCCAGAAACCAACCACGCGCACGTCCAAAGCCTGGGCGCCTTACCGCTAGTCCTGCGCGCCGCTTTGCAGTGGACGTAGCGGGAGGAGGTGTCTGAGGAACACTAACCGGCCACGACTGGAGTCACAATGTAGCTGGCGAGCACACCGTCATGTCGGGATGCGCATCGAGAAGACCGAAAGAGCAGCAGCACCAGATGCCGCGAGCAAAAACCGCCACGCTGCGCAAGACCGTGGCCGGATCTCTCGACCTCCTCCATACCACGGACCTTCCGGGCCCGGTCGACCCGTGAGGGCCCTGCTGCCCGAGACGGAGCGCACAAGCTCGCTCCTGGCTTTGCTTCCACTTCCACCGCCTCCATCTTACGAGAACGCCCTCATCATCGTCATCATCATCACCACCATCATCATCATCATCATCATCATCATCATCATCATCATGATCATGATCACCATCATCATCATCATCATCATCAACATCATATTCTTCTTCATCGCCCTCATCATCTTCATCAGCGCGTCATCGCCCTCATCATCTTCATCATCACAACCACCACTGGCATTGTCATTCCCTCGTATGCCAAGTCTACGAGAACGGCGCCCGTGCTCCTTGCCATGCCTGGACTCCGTTCGGGCCCCGCTCCAACGCAAGGCGGTGCGCAATCTTAGGGCTCCCGAGGGCCGATCAGCCGTGCACCGCACCACTCCTGGGTCGAAGGTCGACAACGCCTCGGGAGACGCCACCGCGGTAGTAGGGTGCACTCATATCGCCCGCGGACTCTTCGCGGCAGGAGGCCGGACACACTTCTCCGTCGGCGGCGAGGCGGAGGCGGCCCGCAGCAGCATGGGGCGAGGAGGGGCGGCCGAGATGGCAAAGCGGGCCCAGGAGGTAGGAGGGGGGGAGAGCGAGAGCGGCAGGGCGGCTGCAGAGGCCGGGAGGAGGCGGAGGGCCCTCAGGCTGTGGAAGAGTGAAGGGGAACTGGGACACACAAACAAATCCACACAAATAAAGATATCCCCCATATTTTCCTATCTTTTCTGGGTGTTTGTCTTCCCCCCCACTTCCCATAGTTTCCCATCTTTTCGGGGGAATCGACGATGAATTGTGTCTGTGTGTTTTTTTCCTCCTGAAAGAGTTCCGCCCCGGGCGCGCGGAGGGAGCCGGACACACCTGCGGCCGACTTCGCACGCAGACGGCGCGGGCGCCACATGAAGGGAGCGTGGGCACTCCCGGCCACGCGCGGGCCGATCGCTGGAAGCGGGTGCGAGTACACGCCGGCCCACCTCTCGCCCAGGCTGGCCACAGTACAGCCGGGGCGTTGACCGAAGGAACCCTAAATAAGGAACAAGGCCCCTATTTTCCTTAAGTTAAACTTCGATTGCATATCGGAAACCTAAGGAAAACCTAAGGCAAACTGCGAAACAATTAAGGAACACGGAGCCCCTCCCCAACGAAAAGGGTTCCTTCTTCAGGGCCCCGACTGTATGCAACGTGTGCCCGAGTCTCGTCCAAGCGCCGAGCACGTCATGTCCACCCATCTTCCCGGTGGTCCCCCCCGTGGCCTGAGGCACCCATGAAGGAGTCGGCCGAGCCCGCAAGCGTACCGCTTCCCAGCGCGGCCGAGTCGGTCTCCTCCATCGCAGGTGCATGCGGAGCGGTGAGGCTTGCCCCTGCACCCGAGCCAGAGTGGCTGTGGAGAGGCCGGAACGGGGAGAGGGTGGAGGACGGAGGCTGAGAAGGAGGAGGAGGAGGAGGTAATACAAGGGAGGAGGCGAAGAGGATTTGTTCCTGCATACGCTGGTGTGTGCGTGTGTGTGTGCATGTGTGTATGTGTTGGGAGGTTTTCCCATCCCGTACTTCTAGCTCCTCCCCGGCTCCCAACTCAGGCGCGACTTCACCGCCCCGACGCGGAGCGAGGGGCTGGCTGCCGACGCAACAAAGTGTTTGGGGGTTACCTCGGTTCCAGAGGGTTGGGAGGGGAAGGAGGAGCGGGACTGAGGACGAGGAGGTTCGGCGGAGGAAGTGCAGGAGGAGGAGGAGGAGGAGGAGGAGGAGGAGGAGGATGAGGATGGCTCTGGTATCCCTCGTTTCCCAGACTCTGCGGAGTGCACTCCAGCGGAGTGAGCGGGCCCAAGTTACTTTCGGGGCCGAGCCCAAGGAGGAACGCCGCGCAGAAACATGGCGCGAACGCAGAAGGGGAAAGCGAGTGCGAGCCGAACGTCGCGAGGACGTCTACGGTGCCAGCTTGGCGTGAGAAGGGGTTGGAGTGCGGCCAGTATGCAGGGCGCCGCCAACTGCACACCTGCACCCGGCCTGGCCAGGTCCCTCATGGACCCAAGATCGCAGCATAGTCGCGCCCTCCTGGCTCGGCCATGATGGGTGTATATATATATATATATACACCGATCCCAGGCCCAGTGCTTCGAGTAGGGGATCGACTACAGACCTGATTTCCCCCAACATCGATTTGCTCGTCGAGCCTAGAATCCATACGCAGAGTGCTCGGTAGAGCACCCTACGCCTTCTTTCGCAGGTTCGACGGCAAATCGACTTTGGGGCAACTCAGTTATGCAGTCGATCCCCGACGCGAGGGCCATCGAGCATTCTACGCGCTCGTTCGTAGAGCCGACGGTCAATCAATTCTGGGGTAGATCCGTCCTGTACACGTCGTTCATTTCTGATCGTGCTCACTGCTATAATTGTGCTCTCTTCTGGTTGCTCCTGGCCCCCTAAGTGGCCAGGAAGACGCCCAGGATGGAACAAGCAGAAATGGAAAAAGGATCCTGGCACCAAAAAACCAAAGAAGTTTCGAACAATTTAGAAGGAACAGCATGCAATCGATCCCCTCGCTCGAGGACGACCTCCTGCTCAGGGCCGGCGGCGGTGCCCTGCGAGACGGCCTCTCGAGCACGGGCAGAGGCGAGCGCGCGGGGGCGATGGGTCCGAGAGGCGCCGCGCGCACCCGCGCCGCGAGGAGGGGGGCCGGCCGAGGCGCGGGCGTGCAATCTTCGGCGAGAGTGCTCGGGCCGGGCGAAAGGGGCCCCGGGGAACATAGCAAAGGGGGGGGGGATAGCAAAGGGGGGGGTAGCAAAGGGGGGGGATAGCAAAGGGCGTGCAATCTTCTGCGAGAGTGCTCGGGCGAAAGGGGGGGACAGCAAAGGGGGGGGTGACTTTCCCGGCGCCTCCCGGCGCCAGAGGCGGCTAATTATGTATCGAGGAATGGGCCCCCCCTCGGTGGGGGTGAAGCCAGCTGCAGGCAGCAGACGTCGTGCCCCCCCTTTCCCAATCCCCCCCTTTCGTCCGGCCCGAAATGCGAGTCGGGGATTTATCCATATGCACCGCCTGGGAACCGACGTCCTGGTGCCCCAGCGGGCGGCGGATATGGACATAGTTCGGCCCCCCGGGGGCCCGAAGATCTGAGTGTCCACCGCCTGCCGAGGCTCCGAAGACTGGCCCTCTGGGCGGTGGTCATGCATAAATTCCCACTCCTCCCCCCCCTGGATAAACCGGGCGATCGCCGATTTTTACACATATATATATAGATATATAGAAACAGTTTCTGGGAGGACCGACAGACAGACACCTCTGGGGGCACACGGGTGACCCCAGCAACCTCGGATTGCCCTGAGGCCGGCATATAACTGCCGCGGGCTCGGGCCTCCAGCCCGCCCGCTACTCACAGAGCTTTTGAGGCCCCCGAGTATCACCATGACGACCGACACAGCTACAGTCATCGGCCTGACCTAAGGAACGATCAATAAAGAACGAAGCCCCTGTTTTCCAAGGAACAAAGCATAAGGAACGATACATTTTTTTGAATTAAAAAACAACGCAGAAGGAACGAAACGTAGTTAACGCATGCAAGCCTTACGGAACGACCGAGCCCCTTTTGAAAAGTAAGTGTTCCTTACTCCAGCCGATCACTGTAGGTCTTGCACCCACGGAAGCGCGCCGCGGACCCCGCCAGACTTCTCCCGAGACCGGCACCTCGAAAAGCACGCACGGCGTTGTGCTGAGGTGCAGGGGGAGGAGGAGGTGCAGGGGGAGGAGGAGGAGGAGGAGGAGGAGGAGGAGGAGGAGGAGGAGGAGGAGGAGGAGGAGGAGGAGGAGGAGCAGGGGGAGGAGGAGGAGGAGGAGGAGGAGGAGGAGGAGGAGGAGGAGGAGGAGACGGAGTAATAGGAGGAGCCAGAGCAAGGGCAGGATGGCCCAGGAAGCACCAAACCTACGGGCAGGGGCGGGATGGCCCAGGAAGCACCAAGCCCCCACCTGAACGAATCGAGCTCTCCACAACCAGTGCGGGTTTTTCCTCCATGCTCGCTCCCCGACGGCCCTGAGGCCAGGAATGAGTAAGGGCCCCACCAGAAGCCTAGATGACAGAAACAGTTAGGTTTAGGTCGGGCATGTCCCCCTACAGACGGATTTTGACGAAAAAAGGAAAAAACTTCAAACAGACTTGAAACAACACCAGAAATACTCAAAAAATCGTCCCCGACTATTTTTGCGACTTTTTTGGACATTCCTCCTGTAGAGGGACGCGCCCGACTTACAATTAGATAACAATGTCGGAGGTCTGGGTCCTCCTCGGCAACTTCGAACCTCAGACCTGTCTTCTTGAGTGCGCGCTCTGGTCAAAATTCGCGGCGGGTGCAACCGTGACCACGAGGGCGACCCACGAGAAGCCCAAAACAGACGAATGCATTAAGACCCCGATCCGCACTCCCATCACATCTTTTGGCAACGAGCGAGGGGGGCAAATGAGAAGGAGAAGGCCTTCTCAGAAGGCGGCGGGCCTTCTCAGAAGCCCTCGCGCCTTCTGAGAAGTTCTTCATCCGAAGGCCGGGGAGCTTCCGATCCTTCTCAGAAGGCCCTCTCCTTCTCACTTCCCCCCTCGCTCGCCGCCGAATCCTGCCCCCCTCCCCTCACACCGGGCCCAGTTGCCCCAAACCGCCCCCCTCCGTCTGGCCTTGTCCTCCAAGGTCCAGGGGTGCGCTCTGGCTCGAGCGTTGAGAAGGAGTCCGGCCGTGGCCACGGGGGCGCCCCGTGGGACCTCGCACCTCGCCACCTCGATCGAGGACTGGGGAGGTCGACTGTCGATCGAGGAGGCAGGCGGGGGACTGGGAGCGCCTGCGCCAGCGCCATCTCCGGCCGGCGGCTGGCCAGCGGACGCGCGGGCGAACACCACCCAGACTTGCGACGTCCTGAGAAGCCCATGCGGGGTGCCCAGACACCCGGACCCTCTCCGCGGGACCGCTCCTTCCTCCCGAGCCGTGACTCTGAAGGCCCCGAGGCCCGAGAGAGTGAGGGGCAACGATAGGGGAGGATAGGCATAGGGGGGAAGCATCGTCCTGGAATCGCCGATGCACTGCCGATAGATCGGCGATAGGCCCCTGATATTGAACACGCAGGTTCCTGGGCAGGTTTGAACTATTGGGCCCCTATCGGCGATCAACGGGCGATTGGGGGTCGATGCGTCCCCTCCTATGCCTATCCCCCCCCCCTATCGTCCTACCGTTGCCCTTGCGAAAGGCCCCTAGAGGCCCAAACCGACGAAAAACCTCGCCTGGCTTTTGTCACGGCGCGAGCCTTCTCGAGGAGCCTCCTCCTCCTCCTCCTCCACCTCCTCCTCGACCTCCTCCTTCTCCTCATCCTCCTCCTCCCACTCCTCCTCCTCCCCTCCCACTCCTCCTCCTCCTCCTCCTCCTCCTCCTCCTCCTCCTTCTCCTCCTCCCTCTCCTGCTCCTCCTCCACCTCCTCCTCCAAGAAAAGCGGCCCACGGTGCGCGCTCGAGCCGCCTGCGGCTGCGGTGTGCGCGCTCGGGCGCGACCCCTGCGCCGGCGCGGGCCAGCCGCGGGCCCAACGTCGACGTCGGCGATGCATCGGCGACGTCGACGTGAAGCACATCGGGCTGCACATCGCGCCGCATCGGCGATGCATCGTCGATGCGGCGCGATCCCCCGACCCCACCTACTGTTAAGTCGGGCCTGTCCCCCTACAGGGGTTTTTGGACGAGAAATGAAAAATAGTAAAAAAATACACCAAACATGTTCAAAACATGTAAAAAGTAGTCCCCAGACTATTTTTGGACTATTTTTGAACATTCCCCCTGTAGAGGGACAGGTCCGACTTGAACCTACTGCGACCGCACAAGGGAATCTAAGAGGCCTAGATGGACCGCCTTAGGCCTCCGGCGACGCCAGAGGCCTGGGGAGGTCCAGCAATCCGGGGGCAGCGCAGCGACGACGACGAGGACGGCGACGACGACGACGACGACGACGACGGCGACGACCTCGACACAGCCCCGCAGCGCGGCCTTGGAACGCGGGGGTTCTGGATTGCACAGGCGGCTCGGAGAGCTTTCCCGAGTGCGAAGCAGCGGCTGAGTAATGACCCGTAGAGCTTCGCGGAGCGCGGCGCTACGAAAGCTGGACTAGCCCTGGAATGCCAGCAGGCGAGTGACTCTACAGCCAACCCGTATAACAAGGATGCGCGATAAGGATGCATGAGCCTTGGAGATCCACGTTCACGTTTTTTCGAGCGAGGAGGCAAGGATGCAAGGGCACCCTTGGGAAAGCAGCCCATCCCTACTATGCGGGTTGACTGTAGTGGCTAGTGAAACTTCCTCAACTGTTGGGGATGCCATGACAACGGACACCCGAACAATCCGATCATTGAAATAAAGTTGTGTTACAACTGTTTGAAGCATGTTCCAAAACTGCTCAAACCATGTTTCTATACATGTCTTAAGACACGTTTAAAACATGTCTAGACATACGGAAGTTGCTTGGCAACATGTTTCCTCTCCATTGATCGTCGTCCACAACTCAAGCGTGAAGCAGCAGACAACCCCGTACATCAATTGAGTCTAAACGTTGTCATGTCCAATGGAAATTAACAATTTCGAAGAAAGTCGACAACTTCCCGGAAGGTTAGCAAACAAACGAAAAGTTAGCATAGCCTATAACATGCACCCAACGTCGGCAGGAACAAAAGGTATCAACATGTGAACTTTCGCGCGCGCGCGCGAATGGCAACGTCTGCGTGGCAAAGTGTTAACCTTTTCTCGCGCTGTGTTTTGTTTTGTTGTTTTGATAGCTGTTCTCGCTCCTGAATCAGGCAGCGCCCAGCGTTGAAATTTCGTTTAGATCTGGGCGCTGTTTTGTTGCAGCTTTGTTTCCGTCTCGGCGTTTTGTTGTTGCAGTGTCGGTGCTTGGTTGTTGCAATTTCGTTTCGGCTTCGGCGTTTTGTGTTGCAATTTCGTTTCGGTGTCGGCGTGCTGTTGTTAAAGGTTCGTGTCGGTCTCGGGGCACATGCGCAGAAGGACAACATGCGATCAAAACTGATATATAGCGTGTGTACACAAACAAAAATAGACACATCCATACCTCCATATATGTGTGTATGTATGCCTATGTTATGCGTATGCATGTATAGATATATGCACGTGTTTGGGAGATAGCGACGCACACACATACACATACACATACACACACGCACACACACACACACACACGCGCAACCACACACGCAGATGTACGTCTATATGCAAATGTAATACACATCTATACAAATGCGGGTTGCGTGGCTCGGAGGGGGAGGGGGGGGGACATTGACTGGAGAAAAGGATTGGGAAGGGGTGCGATGGAGAGCCACGAATTCGCGAAACGGGCATACACGGGTCACATGTACCCCCCCTCGCCCCCACGAGCTCGTGAGTGGGGCATCCCTTGGCCACGCGTACCCCCTCCCCAACCCACGAAACGCAAGACCAAGATTTGACGCGCATACGACAGCCTGAATCTCGAAATCAACTGACACATCAAGAGCGGTGAAGCGGCCGACCTGGGGCAAAACAGCGATGCCGCCGACGCTATGCCCGAAGACGAAAGGATGTTTTCAACGAGCGGCGCGCGGTCGTTGGAGGGACGTCACAAGGCCAGGCAATTGCAACGATAACGATCATAGACCAAGGGCCACACAGCAAGAACGGTAATGGTGGGAGCGCAACCGGACGATATGCGTGTGCACATGCATTCACGCGCGTGTATATAAATATATGTACATATAGGCATGTAGAAGAAAGAGAGAGAGAGAGAGAAACAAAAAAAGAGAGAGAATACTAATAATGCTGCTTCTGTCTCAAGCGTCATCCTCCTCTGGGGATGCCGCTCAAAAATTAAATCACAAATCAGGAAAAAGGTGCCCGATTTCGGGGGCAGCCGTTTGGAGAGCCGCGACAACACCTCGCGGTCAGAAGAAGTGGGCTTGCCACATAGCCTGGGGAGGGACCGACGGGGATCGACAGTGCAAAAAAACCCAGCAAACCTCCCAGAAAAACACCTCTCAGCACTGCAAGATGATGGGAGGGATCACAAAACTCGGCCATCGTATGATCCAGAGCCGCCCTGCCTACAGGAACAGCTGCGAGATCATCGTGGGCAGGGTCTTCCATCCCGGTCGCAGGGGCTCTAGGGGGCAGGCTCTGGACCTTCTGCTGTATAGCACTGCGTGGCTTGCAGGGGTCAGGCCAGAAATCCGCCAGCTTCCCTCGCAACGAGAAGCCTCTGGAGCAACTGGGACATTTGATGCTAGCGTTCTTCAACTGAGGCTCGTGCCCACGATCGCGCAATCTGCAGACTCGCTCCACGGCACTAGTCTGATAACCTCTATGCCTCCTAGGAACTCGCTCGACGAGGCCCCTTTCCCCCGCGAGGGGGATCTCACGCTGGACGGCCAACGAATGAGACAACACATCAGACGCAAGTTTGTCGGCCCGACGGGTCCGATCCACCAGCGCCTCGGGAACCTGGGCGCGGTCAGCGGCTGCATCGGCAAACAAAAACCGCAGCTTGATTCAAATAAACTTCCACATCGCTCAAACGCATGTTTTGGCGCTGGGCCTCGGTGGGACGCGACTTAGTCCAGATCATGTGGGTAGAACTTCCTCGAAGTAACATAACCTCATGATACTTGGCCCACGTATTCAACATAGACGGCCGAGTCTTCGCCAGCAACGGTCGACGCACTCCTTTGACCACTCTCCAGAAGTCGCAGTACACTCTGCAGTGGCCAGTCGTACAGCTAGCCGACGTGATCAAGGTATAGAGCTCCACCCTCGGGGAGGACTGCTTCTCGCTGGGCAATGGGCAACGTGCTCTTAACGATGGCGTCGAAAAAAGGCCAGAGGGACCTTGGTGGACGCGCCCCAACCGCAGCGGCGGAGCCGCCAGTCCTTAGTGCATCCCCCCCTGATCCATCCATGCCCCGAACGCCACCATCGATCTTCACTCCTCCCACCGAGCGGCCCCACTCCCAGACTCGAGAAACAGGCAGCGGCTGATGACCACAGGAATCCGCCAAAGGCGGGGGGCCACGACGCCAAAAACAAGAGCGCTGGGGTTCAGCGCCCGCTGCAACACGGTAAGACACCGCCGACCAAGATGCCGAGGAGGAACACACTACAGGCAAAGCTCTGGATACCGATACCCTCGGCAACGAGCAGACAAGTACCTGTCCCCTTGTGGTCGGGGAGGACACTCTGGATGTACGAAGGAATGTTCTGGAGCGCCCAGGGTACCGCGCGGATCGCAGCACCCCTGAGGAGCCCGATCGTACGCCTGCCTCTGGATGCAGCTTGAGCATTCACGCCAGCGGCCACACGCACGCATGCTCAGCCACCTGCTTCAAGAAGAAGGGCCGGAAGAGGAGGAATAGGAGGACGAGGAGGTGGAGAACTGGTCCCAAGGAAAAAAAGAAAAGAGGAGGACGAGGAGCTCAGCAACCTACTCCAAGAAGAAGGACCTGAAGAGGCGGAAGAGGAGGAAGAGGAGGTGGAAAATTGGTCCCAGGGAAAAAAGGCCCGCCCCGGCGGCACGCCCAGTGGTGAGAGGAGGGCCGGAGGAGGAGGAGGAGGAGGAGGAGGAGGAGGAGGAGGAGGAGGAGGAGGAGGAGGAGGAGTGGGGGGGGGAATCTGGGGGAGGGAGGAGGAGGAGCAGAAGGAGGAGGACGAGGAGGAGTCGGAGGCGGAGGAGGTGCAGGCCCCCGGGCGCGCTGGCCTCGGCGTGCGGCTCCGGCGGGGGCGGCGGCGGCTCCGCCGCGGGCGGGGGCTCCGCCGCGGGCGGCCCCTCCTCCTCGCGGGCCTCCGCCTCCGCCTCCGCGCGCGGAGGCCGCGGCGGGGCGCCGCGGCGCGAGCGGGCGACGCGCGGGTCGCCCCTCTGCAGGGGGCGCGCGAGGACGTGCCAGCAGCGCGCGCCCGACCCGAGCAGGCTGGCAGCGGCTGGCACCAAGACCTTGTGGCATCTCGCTTTCCGAGCGGGGACCAGGAGGGGGGACGAGGGGGAGGGCGAGGAGGAGGAGGAGGAGGAGGAGGAGGAGGAGGAGGAGGAGGCTAGGGAGAGGACGAGAGGGAGGGCGAGGGAGGGACGAGGGGGAGGGCGAGGAGGAGGGGGAGGACGAGAGGGAGGAGGCGGTATGGTCGGAGCGCGCCCGCCGCCGAGCATATCCCAGAAGGCTTCCCGGCGCGCGCGTCTCCCCTGCGCCTCCGGAGCTCCGGAGGCGACGTACACGCAGCACTAGTATTGAAGGGGCCCCGGGACACACAAATAAATGGACACAAATACAAATATTCCCCATAGTTTCCCATATTTTTTTTGATTTCTGCCTTCCCCCCCACTTCCCATACTTTCCCATATTTTCTGGGGGATCGACGATTCATTGTGTCTGTGTGTCTTTGTTCCCCTCCTGAGGTATGTTGGGGCGACGCCGACTGCGCGGGGGCGCCCCCGCCAGCGGCCTGCGCGGGGCGGCCGTGGCCGCTCGCGCCGTCAGCCTATTGAGCTCCTGCACGGTGCAATCCTAGACACCACGTCTGCAGTTGTCCCCGAACATCATCAACTGCACATGACTTCGCATGGGATGCGTGCGTATCAGCCACGGTGGCAACACACACGCGCCTCACCCACCCGCACGTACAAGTTCATGCAGCACACAACACACACACACATATCCACCATTGGTGCACCGTGCGCCCATGCGCACGTTGCCAAGGTATGTGGCAGTGCCTGCACATGCACCTTCACTTATGGAGCTGCAGTCGGGGCGTTGACCTAAGGAGCCCTAAATAAGGAACGAGGCCCCTGTTTTCCATAAATGAACCTTCGACTTCCTCTCGGAAACATAAGGAAAGCCTGAGGCAAGCTGCGAAACACTTAAGGAACGCGGAGCCCCTCCCCAACGAAAAGGGTTCCTTCTTCAGGGCCCCAACTGTATTGATGAAGCCCTCCTCCTCGAAATCCCACGCGGCGGGGCGCCCGGGTGCATCGCGGGCCCGAGCCGGGCGGCGCGGGCCTCACGTCGTCGTCGTCATCGTTCTGGAGGTCTGGGGAACACCCCCAGGCATGCTCGCGTCGGGCCTCGGAACAAAATAGCGAACACTCGTGCCACATTCGTCTGTCAACGCCGTTCCCTCCCCCCGGTGTTCAAAGTTGGCGGTGGGTCTGATAAGCTGCGCCTCGACCGCAGTCTCCCTCGCGCGTGCCAACTTTGAGTTTGTCACTGCACCGGATTTTTGCGCTGATTTCTGTCAAGACAAAACCCCGAAACGGCGAGTGAAACACGAAGTTAATTTCGCGTGGATGTTTTAAAGTCTTCCTTCCTGGCCCAAAAAACCGCATGAACTTCACCTCGAAATCCGGAACGAAATTATCCAGGACCCTCTGGGCCCATCCTATCGTTTTCCGAACGAAACCCGCTCTGCGATGTTGGCGCAATTGAGGTTGGGGGGAGGGGAGATGATATGTTCAATAACTGTTCCCCCCTACCGGACCTGGCAAAGATCCGGACAGGAGGCAACTCGTCGGTGTGGGCTCCGAGGGCCCTTGCCTGGCTCCCGGGGCCGTCACAGTACGACCACGGACGAGAAACTGGTCTCGGCAAAGGCTCAGGACGTCTAGGGACGCCATGCGGAAAACATGGGGGCGCCGCATGTCTGGGCCCGAACCTGCTCGAAAAGAAAGCTCGCACTGAACACTCGTGTGGTGCGCCGCCTAAAACACCATTGTCCCCTTGGTGACCTCGGCAACCTTCTGTGGCGAACGCAGCACGCCGTCCGGCTGGACAGATGCAGTCGTCAAGCCACTAGGCGGCCTCCTTGAGCCAGGCGCCGCCGAACTTCGACAAGCGCAGGGGGGCAACAACGGCAGCAACAAACAGTAACGACACAGGGAACGGGCGGGAAGTAGAGTCCAGTCGGGCGTGTCCCCCATACGGGGGGATTTTGGACGACCAATCGAATATACCCCCAACATGCCCCCAAAGAGCAAACAGATAGTCAAACAATCGCCCCCCGAGGGTTTTTTTGATCGTTTTTGGAGATCCCCCCTCTGTACAGGGACACGCCCGACCTCAAAAGCAGACGCGGGGGCGGCTGCCGGGGCAGGGCCGGCCAAGGCGGAGCCGGAGCTCTGGGGGTCTGGGCGGCGCGAGGCTCTGCCTGCGCGTCAAGCGCTTGCGACGGACTTCGGGCCCGCGGCCCTCGCTGATCGAGGAGTGCTACCAGCCTCGAGCGTATCCCTATCCCTAAGATTACACGCCAAAATGCGATGACAATCTTAGGAGTTCGCCCTCAAAAAAAAGAAAGGGAATCCCTAAGGATGGCATCGTGATGAGGAGATGCCCAGCACAGGGATAGGGATCTGTTCCAGGCTGGTAAGCGTGCGGAGGGACAGCTGGGGCCCGGAGCTCCAGCTGTGCTTCCCCGCGGTGCTGCCCAGGGCCCCGCCAGCGGGGACGCAGCCAGGGCTTCGGCTCTCTCCGCTCTTGGGTCCCTCCCGGTGGGATGCTCGAACAGATCTGGCGTAGGGGTCTGTGGCATCCTGGGTTGCAG
This sequence comes from Prorocentrum cordatum, assembly GCA_963575745.1. Lineage (NCBI taxonomy): Eukaryota > Dinophyceae > Prorocentrales > Prorocentraceae > Prorocentrum > Prorocentrum cordatum. Next base: position 556,661 of record CAUYUJ010016127.1, read on the forward strand.
CTTGCCTCGGGGGGACGCACTGGCTCGGGTCAGCGCAACCCTGGGCCCATCAGGCTTCGCAGGGTCCGCAAGCTCCTGCGCGTAAGCCTGGGCCAATACACCCGTTGCCTTTAAAACGACGCGAAGATCGGGACAAAATCGGATCGGGATTACTCGAAATCTCTGAGAATCGGCGGGTTTGGAGGATGTATTGGGCGCCGCGGCCGCTCCAGAGCGTTCCGGAACGCTCTGAGAGCGCTCCGGAACGCTCTGGATCGATTTATCCCGATCCCAGCCCTGTTTTAGCCTTGCAGGGTCCTGCAAGATCTGGTCGTCTGGCCGGCACCCGTTTGCACTCACCCCCCGTCTCGTGCGGCTCGGGTTCCCCTCGGCGCCGCATTTCCGGGGGCCCCCTTCTGGGACGCCCGCCCTGCCTTCCCCGAAGGCCCGTCTCCCCCCCTTCGCCCCGCCTCTCTGGCTGAGGGGAGGCAGTGGGGGAGAAACGCGGCCTTGGAATCAGCGATAGTGTAGCACCCCGCAATTGCGGATAAGGGTGAGGGGGCGGGCGCGGGAAAAGTCCCGGATGGGTCGTGGGCGGGTCGCGGGCGGGTCGCGGGTGGGTCGCGGGTGGGTCGCGGGGTGGGCTGTAGAGTGGGTGGCGGGTTGGTCGCGGGCGGGTCGCGGGCTAGGACGACGACAACGAAAAACAATCAACAAGCAGCACGCAAAGCAACAACAACAACACCAACAACACCAACAACAACAACAACCATTTTAAGGCTGTACGCTCTTACTTGCCCGCGAGTCATTCAACACGTATACCTTACACCCTCGATGCCCGCCCTCTTCGCCTTCGATCACACCCCTTTCGGGGGGATTATTTCTCTTTGCTGGGGCCGGCGGGCTTAGACGTACGGGCAAACCGGAACGGGCGGACAATCCTTCGGGGGCGTACATCTCTCTGCCCGCCATTGGAATTGGCGCGGGCCCTGCAAGAGGAGGAGGGGAAGAACGAGGGAGAGTGGGAGGAAGGGGAGGGGGAAGGACGAAGGAAGAGGGAAGATACCACGTTGTGAAGGCGTCCTTGGCGCGCGCGTGGTTCCTGAGCGCCGAAACGCAATTCCAGAATAATTTGTGAGGACGTCGCACGCGAGAGCGCAGTCCTGAGTACATTGTGAGGAAATCTCGGGCGGAAGCGGGGGCCCTGACTAAGTTGCGAGGAAGTCTCAAGCGGGAGCGCCGTTCCTGAGCAAATTGCACGGAAGTCTCAGGCGGGAGCGGGGGTCCTCACTAAATTGCGAGGAAGTCTCAGGCGGGAGCGCCGTTCCTGAGTCAATTGCGCGGAAATGTCAGGCAGGAGCGGGGGTCCTGAGTAAAATTCTAAGAAGTCTCAGGCGGGAGCGCCGTTCCCACGTAAATTGCACGGAAGTCTCAAGCGGGAGCGGGGGTCTTGATTACATTGCGAGGAAGTCTTAAACGGGAGCGCCTTTCCTGAGTAAATTGCGCGGAAGTCTCAAGCGGGAGCGGGGGTCTGAGTAAAAATCGAAGAAGTCTCAGGCGGGAGCAGTTGTTGTTGTAGCCCGGGGGGCAAGGGCACAGTTTGAGCAGGAAGACTTTCCTTCTTGAGAAAAAACAAGGTGCGAGCCCCGGGGGTGGCACTTCAATCGAACAAATCAATGTGCACTGGTGGGGGAGGATCAACAATAATTATTCTTCAAGAATGAGACAACAACAACAACAACAGCAACATCAGCAACAACAACAACACCAACAACAACAACAACAATCATTGTAAGACTGTGCGCTCTTATCTGCTCGCGTTTTATTCAATATGCATATCCCAAACCCTGGATACCCGCCCTCTTCGTCTTCGATCGTGCCCCTTTTTGGGGGTGTATTCATTCCCTGCCACGTGTGGTTGGTGACGCCCTTGAAAACGAAGGGTAACAGATAACGGGGAAGAATGAGGACGAAGGGATCGGAGGAAGGGAGGGGAGGGGCGAGAAGGAGGGAGGACGACGGTTTGCGCTGCGAGTGGCGATTCAGCTTGCGCCATGGCTTGCGCCAGCCACTCCAACACAGGTTAACAATAAATTTCGCCACGGGCCGCGCCATGAACAGTGCCACGTACCACCCCCTTGAAAGAACATATCGTGGACACCCCCACGGGGGGACGTACAACTGCGAACTGGTGTCAGAAACAAATTTCGTGGAACCCTGAAAAGAAACGGGATGTTGGCAGAGTGGGGGCCAAGGGTAGTGAGAACTGCAACCGTGTCGACAGGAGCGCGGGGATGTGGAGTGGATTGGGATGGAGTGGACAAGAGTAGGGTCTCAGGAGGAGGAGTGCGAGGAGCGGGGGGCGCACGGAGGAATCTGGAGGAGGGACTGGGAATAATTTCGGAGAGCTGCCGGGAAGGGGTGGAGATTGTTGGGGTGGGATGGGGTGGCCTGGGGACGAGTGGGCGGACTGCGAAGAACTGAAGAATAGCACAATGGAGTACGAACGGGATGGAAATGAAGATAAAAGGAAAGAGCGGAGAAGACTGTGAAAGAACGTTGCAACGTGGGGGCAAGTGGGAAGAACGTTGGGAGGTCGATTCGGTTGGAAATCGCAAGGAAGTTCCAAGCGAGAGCGCGATGCTTCGATAAATTGTAAGGAAATGCCGTTGTTGGCGCGGGCCACGACGGGCGCGAACGAGCGGGGACCCCGAAGGGCATACGTACAGGGGGCTGCGGAGGGCAGCGACGGAGCCGCTGAGGGTAGAAACGAAGCCACGAAGGGCAGAGAGGGGGCCACGAATAACGACAGCGGGGCCACGAAGGGCATGCATATGGGGCCACGACGGGCGCGAACGAGCGGGGGCCACGAAGGGCATTCGTATATGGGGCCAGAAAGGGCGACAGCGGGGCCACTGAGCGCAGAAACTGGGCCACGAAGGGCAGCGAGGGGGCCACGAATGGCGACAGCGGGGCTACGAAGGGCATGCGTATGGGACCACGAAGGGCGCGAGCGACCGGGGGCCACGAAGGGCAATTAATCCGGGGCCACAAAGGGCGTCGACTGGGCCGCTGAAGGCAAAAACGGGGCCACGAAGGGCAGACAGGGGGCCGCGAAGGGCGACAGCGGGGCCACGAAGGGCATGCATATGGGGCCACGACGGGCGCGAACGAGCGGGGGCCACGAAGGGCATTCGTATATGGGGCCACAAAGGGCGACAGCGGGGCCACTGAGGGCAGCAAAGGGGCCACGAAGGGAAGCGAGAAGGCCACGAAGCGCGACAGCGGGGCTACGAAGGGCATGCGTATGGGGCCACGACGGGGGACTGCGAGCGGGGGCCACGAAGGGCATATAATGCGGGGCCACCATGGGCAGCGACGGGGCCACTGAGGGCAGCAACGGGGCCACGAAGGGCAGCGAACGCGGCGACCGCGGAACCAGTACGGGCAGCGAGGGGTAGCGAAGGCGGGCGAAGGGCACCGAGCGGCGACTGCAGTCCATAACGGGCTGGTCGGGCGGGCAGGCCCAGACGGGCGGGTTGAGCGGGCGGGTCGTTGAACTGTAAATTCTGCTTGAACCGCCAAGCAATATGTAGCGGGAGCGCGATTCCTGAGTGCCGAGGAGCGGCATCTGAATAAATTGTGAGGAAGTATGAGGCGGCAGCCGCGATTCGGTGGTAAGTTGCGAGGAAGCCCCAAGCAAGAGAGCGATTTTTCAATAACTTGTAAGGAAGTATCAAGCGGGAGCCGCGATCCGGTTGCAAATTGCAAAAAAGTCAGCGAGAACGCGATTCCTCATGAAATTGTGAAGATGTATCAGGCGGGAGCCGTGTTGCTGTAAACCGGGGGCCAACGACACACTTTGACCTTCAAGACTTTCCCTGATCAATAAATGTGCGAGCCCTGGGAAAGGCACTTCAATCGAAAAAAAATGTGCACCGGACGGGGGGGGTCAACAATAATTATTCTTCAGAAATGGGAGTTCAACACCACCAACAACAACGACAACATCACTTACCATCATTATGAGACGGTTCGCTCTTGCTTGCCCGTGTGTCCTTCAAAACGAATTCCCCACACCCTCGATACGCGCCGTTTTTGGTCATCGATCACACCCCCTTTTGGGGGATTCTTTCTCTTTGCGGGGGGCGGCGGGCTTAGACAGGCGGGCAAACCTGAACGGGCGGACAATCCTTCGTGGGCGTACATGTGCCCGCCATTGGAATTGGTGTGGGCCCTGCAAAAAAAGGAGGGGGAGAACGAGGGAGAGTGGGAGGAAGGGAGGGGGAGGGACGAAGGAAGAAGGAAAACGCCAGGAGAGAAGGAGCGAAGAGGGGGGCGGTTGATTATAGGCAGAGAGAGAGAGAGGAGAAAGAGAGAGAGAGAGAGAGATCAAAAAACAAAAAAAAACAAAGCCATATACGAGAGGTAGAGGAAGAGAGAAAGAGAGAGAGAGGGAGAGAGAAAGAGAGAGAGAGAGAGAGAGAAAAAAAAGAGAGAGAGAGAGAGAGAGAGAGAGAGAGAAAGAAAGAGGGAGGGAGGAGGCAGGAGAGGGGAGGGAGAAGGGAGGAGGGAGAGGAGGGAGAGGGGATATGGCAGAGAGGCATAAGGATGAGGGAAGAGAGAAGGGAGAGAGAAGGGAGGAGAGGAGGGAGGAGGGAGGAGGGAGGAGGAGCAGGAAGGTAAGAGCGTGAACGTTCGAGGAAGTCCAAAGCGAAAGCGCCGTTCCTGAAGGAAGTCTCGGGCGGGAGCCCACGACGGGCGGGTGATCCCCTGACGGGCGGGTCGGGCGGGTGGGACATTCAAGCGGGATGCCTGAGTATGGCGAGAGCGCAGTTACTAAGTGGATTGTAGAGGCGTCCTTGGCGCAGCGTCTTTCCTGAGCGTCGAAAGCGCGATTTCTGAATAAATTGCATGGGGGTCACAGGCGAGAGCGCAATTCCTGAACAACATGTGAGGAGTTCTCTGGCGGGAGCGGGGATCTTGATTAAATTTGTGGGAAGTCTCGTTTCAATTGCGAAGAAGTCTCAAGCGGGAGCGCTGTCCCTGAGTAAATCGGGAGGAAGTGTCCGATGGCAGCGGGGGTCCGGACTAAATTGCGAGGAAGTCACAGGCGGGAGCACCGATTCTGACTAAATTTTGAAGAAGTCTGAGGAGCGGGGGTCCTGAGTAAATTTGGAGGGAGTCTCAGGCGGGAGCCGTTGCGGTCGTAATACAGGGGGGCCAGGGGGCCAGTTTGAACACGAAGAATTTCCCTATCAAAAAACAGGGTGCGAGCGTCAAGGGGCACACTGTGATGGATAAAAAGCAGCATGCACCGGTGAGGGGGGATCAACAAGAATTATTCTTCAGAAGTGAGAAAGCAACAACAACACCAACAACAACAATAACAACAACAACAACAACAACAACAACAACAGCAACAGCAACAGCAACAGCAACACAACAACTCGGGGGCCACGGGCCCAGTTTGAGCCTAGTGACTTTCCCTGAAAAACACGGTGCGAACCCTTGGGAAGCACTTCGATAGAAAAAACACAACGGTCACCCGAGGAGGGGATCAACAATGATTATTCTTCAGTAGTGGGAGTCCAACAGCAACAACAATGATAACAATCAGTTTAAAATTGTTCGCTCCCATCTGCCCGCGTGCCATTCAGCACATCTATCCCCAAACGCTCGATACCCGCCATCTTCTTCTTCGATCGTACCCCCTGGAGGGTATACCTCTCTTACCCGCACGTGAATGTTATGCAGCCCCTACGGCAGAGGGGTAGAGGACGGATGGAAGAAAGGGACAAGGAGGAGGAAGGAGGATTGAGCACAAGAGAAAGAGAGAGGGTAGCAGGAAGGGCACTAGGAACAGAAAACACATAACAGGAAAAGACGGGCAGATCGGGCGGGAAGACCGTAACAGGCGGGTCGGGAAGGTGGGCCCAGGTGGCTTGGTCGAGCAGGCGCGTTGCTGAAGCGTGCGTCCTCCATGGATCGCGAAGAACTCTCGAGCGATAGCAAGATCTCCCAGTAAATCGTGAGATACGCCAAAGCGAGAACGTGATTCCTGAGTGTCGAAGGCGCGGCGTCTGAGTAAATTGCGACGACGCCCCACGCGAGAGCGCGATTTCTGCATACAATGTGGGGATGTCCCACGCGAGAGCGCGATGTGAGAATACATTGTGAGGAAGTAAACGGGGGAGCCGCTGTCGTTGTAAACCGGGAACCAGGGGCACAATTTGGTGTCACCTCGCTTCCATTTGTAACCAGCCGGGTGCGAGCTCCAGGAGAAGCATTGTAATTGAATTATTCCGACGGTAGGACCCCGCACGAGAATCTGTTTAACTTGCCTGGGGAAATCCTCCTGCCCCCTCCCTTCTCCCACCTACTCCTGCCTCCTCCTTCTCCTCCTGCCTGCGCCTCCTCCTGCCTCAACCCCTGCCTCCTCCTCCTCCTCCTCCTCCTCCTTCTCCTCCTCCTCCTCCTCCTCCTCCTCCTCCTCCTCTTGCCTCCTCCACCACCTCCTCCTACGTTTCCCTCCTTCTCCTCTTCCTCCTCCTCCTGCTCCTCCTCCTCCTCCTCCTGCTCGTCCTCCTCGTCATCCTCCCCTCTCCCTCCTCCTCCTCTCCGTCTCCCTCCTCCTCCTCCTCCTCCTCCCTCCTCCTCATCATCATCATCATCATCATCGTCCTCTTCCCCCCTCCGCCTCCTCCTCCTCTTCCTCCTTCTCTTTCCCGTCCTGCATCCTCCTCCTCCTCCTCCTCCTCGTGCGGAGAACGACCTATCAAGGAAAAAACGCGACGTGCGTACCAGCGGCTACGCGCCCGAGGACGACCCAGAGGAAGCGCGCGCCGGAGGACGACCCAGAGAAAGCACGTGAGGTGCGGACCCCATAGGGAGAGAGCTCCCGCCTGAGACTTCGTCGCAATTCACTCACAGACGAGTCTCCCGCCTGATACTTCCTCCAGGTTCATGTTCGGGAGCCCAACAGTGACGACAGTTGCAGGAGGCCGATGACCCGCCTCGGATTCGAACATGAAGTGCGGGCCCCATGAGAGGGGTCTCCCGCCTGAGACTTCCTCGCAATTCACTCACAGACGAGGCTCCCGCCTGATACCTCCTCCACAAGCAGGCGTCAGGGGCCCAAAAGTGACGCTGCAGGAGGCCGATGACCCGCTCGGATTATTCACATGAGCTGCGGGCCCCATAGGGAGGGGGCTCCAGCCTGAGGCTTTCTCGCAAGTCACTCACAGACGAGGCTCCCGCCTGATATTTCCTCCATGTGCAGGCCTCAGGGGCTCAAAAGTGACTATGGTTGCAGGAGTCCGAAGACACGCTCAGATTACTCATATGAGCTGCGGGCCCCATAGGGAGGGGTCTCCAGCCTCAGACTTCCTCGCAATTCACTCACAGACGAAGCTCCCGCCTGATACTTCTTCCAGATTCACGCGTCAGGGGCCCAACAGTGACGACAACTGAAGGAGGCCGATGACCCGCTCGAATTGCTCACATGAGCTGCGGGCCCCATAGGGATGAGTCTCCCGCCTGAGACTTCCTCGCAATTCACTCATAGACGAAGCTCTCGCCATATATTTCTTCCATGTGCAAGCGTCAAGGGCCCAAAAATGACGATGGTTGCAGGGGGCCGATGACCCGCTCGGATTACTCATATGAGCAGCGGGCCCCATAGGGAGGGGGCGCCCGCCTCAGACTTCCTCGCAATTCACTCACAGACGAGACTCCCGCTTGTCTGTGTAGGTGAGTGAGTGAGCGAGTGGGCGAGTGAGTGAGTGATGATGATCAGTGTGTGAATGAGTGAATGTGCGAGGGATGACGACGATGGTAATGATACTGTGCGTGACTGGGTGAGTGGGTGAGTGTGAGTGATGATGGTGCGTGTGAGTGACTGAGCGAGTGTCTGAAGGGAGAGGAGATGGAGAAAAAGAGAGAGAGAGAGAGAAAGAGAAAGAGAGAAGGGGGTGAGGAGGAGAGATCCTGCGCAGACGGTGCGCAGAAAAAGTACTCCGACGGTAGGACCCCGCATGAAAATCCTCCCGGCTAATCTGGAAATAACCCTCGTCGTCGTCCTCGTGATGTTGAGGCGTCCGCACTGTCTCCTCTGCGTCATTCTTCTCCTCGCCCTGGCGGAGGCAGTGCTCCCCCCAGGGGCCCGAAAAGGACGACAATCATAAGTCTCCGATGGCCCGCCTCGGATTCGAACGTGAACTGCGGGCCCTATAAGGAGGGGGCTCCCGCCCGAGAGGGCCCCAAAATGACAACACCGATGGCCCGCTCGGATTGCTCACGTGAGCTGCGGGCCCCATGGGGAGGGGTCTCCCGCCTCAGACTTCCTCGCAATCCACTCACAGACGAAGCTTCCGCCTGATTCTTCTGCCATATGCAAGCCTCAAAGGCCAGAACATAACGACAGTTGCAGGAGGCCGGTGACCCGCTCGGATTACTCACATGAACTGCGGGCCCCATAGGGAGGGGCCTCCCGCCTGAGACGTCCTCGCAATTCACTCACAGACGAAGCTCCCGCCGTACACTTCCTCCACAAGCAGGCGTCAGGGGCCCAAAAGTGACAATAGTTGCAGGAGGCCGATGACCCACCCGGATTACCCATATGAGCTGCGGGCCCCATAGGGAGGGGGCTCCCGCCCGAGACTTCCTTGCAAGTCACTCACAGACGAGGCTCCCGCCTGATACGTCCTCAGAATGAATGCGTGCGCGCGTGAGTGATGATGCTGATGTGAGTGATGATGACGATGTGAATCATGATGGTGATGATGACGACGCTTGTGATGTGAGTGGATGATGATGATGACGATGTGAGTGCTGATGATGATGGCTATGATGGGGTGGTGGTGATGATGGTGTGAGGGATTGAGTGAATGATGATGGTAACGCTGTACTCAATTCTGATGATGATGTTGATGGTGTTGTGATGGTGATGGTGTATGACTCACTGAGTGAGTGAGTGTGCGAAGGTAGAAGAGCTCATGAGGTCTGTATTGACTCATTGAGTGAGTGAGTGAAGACGATGATGATTATGCTGACGATGATGTGTGAGTGAGTGGGTGGTAGGTGGTGAGTGAGTGTGTGGGTAAAGGAGTGATGGTGATGATTCGAATGTGTCCGTGTGTGAGTGAGTGTGTATGTAGTGAGTGAGTAAGTGAGAAGTGAGGGGTTGTTCCTGTGTGTTCCTGCATGGGGTGTCCAGAGAAAGCAAGAACCCCACTTTGGATGCGGGGAACAAGAACCCCACTTTGGATGTGGGGATCACGTAATGGTTACAAGGGAAGAGGAGTCAACAACAATTATTTTTTAGAAGTGGCAATTTAACAACAACAGCAACAATACTAACAATCATTTTAAGACTGTTCGCTCTTATCTGCTCGCGTGTTGTTTAATACGTGTATCCCAAACGCTTGATAATTGCCCTCGTCGTCTTCGATCGTTCTGGGGGTATATCCCCTTGGGGGTATACCCCCTGTGCAGCTGAGAAAGATATAGCCCCTTGGGGGGACATCTTTCTCACCTGCAACGTGTATTTCATGAAGCCCCTGAGGCAGGGCAAAAGATGACGGATGGAAGGAAGGGGCAAGGGGGAGAGAAAATGACGGAGCACGAGCGAGAGTAGCAGGAGGGAGGCTAGGAGCAGAAAACACGTGGCAGAATCAGATGGGCAGATCGGGCGGGTAGGCCCTAACAGGCGGGCCCAGGCGGCCAGGTCGAGCAGGCGGCTTGCTGAAGCGTGCGTCCTACATGAATCGCGAGGAAGTCACAACAACAATCATTTTAAGACTGCTTGCTTCTACTGGCACGCGTGTCTTACATTCTGTATACCCCAACCCTCGATACCCGCCCACGTCGTCTGCGATACTTCCCCCTTTCGAGGGGAATATCCGTCGACCCCTTGGGCTTCATCGGCGTGTGAGATGCTTCCCCCTCCCCAAACGCCTCCCCTGGGAGCCCGGTCCATTTGATTTTTGGGGGGAATCTATCTGGGCCGGCCGGGGGGGAGTCTATCCGGGCCGGCCGGGGGGAATGTGCTCCAGAAATTCTGCTGGGTGGCATCGAGGGCCTCAAAACTGGCCACGAGGGCCCCAAGAGACCCAAGACGGTCCAAGAGGGCCCCGCCAAAACATCGTCCCAAGACGCCCAAGATGGCGTCCAGACGGCCCAAGATGCCTCCACGTTGCCCCAAGAGGCTTCGAAGAGGCCTCCCAAGAAGGCCCCACGAGGCCCAACTCGCTGGTTTCCGTAGATCTGTTTGAAGGTTTTTGGCTTTCTCGCCTTTTCGGGCTTTCGACGCTCGAAAAGGGCCCAAGACGCTCCCAAGACTGCGCCACGACGGCCCAAGAGGCCCCGAAGAAGGCCCCAAGACGGCCAAACAGGGCCCCAAGACGGCCCAAGAGAGTCTCAAGACAGCCCAAGAGGGGCCCCAAGAGGGGCCCAAGAAGGGGTTCACGAACCGAACATTTGAGTCCCTGGGAGGCCCCAAGAGGCCCCCAACGGGCCCCAAGAAGCTCCCAAGAGACCCCCCAGAGGCCCCAAGACAGCCAGCGAGAGGCCTCCAAACTGCCTCGGGCAGGCCCCCGAGAGGCTCCTCACGAGATCCCAACGAACATCCAAGAGGCCTCCACGGTCGCGGGATGGGCGCCGAAGGCCACTAGATCCGCCGCCTCCGGTTGATTCATCACAAGGGTGCCCAGTGTGCTGGATCCTGGACGGTTTGGCTTTGGATCTTTTCCAAACGAACTCTCCCCTGGGGCTCTGGCCTGTCCCGCCGGCCACCCAGGAACGCGCGCAATCGCGCACAACGTCCCCCAAAAATCGTCCAAGACGGCCCAAGATGGCCTCCAAGACAATCAAGATGGCCCCAGATGGCCTCCAAGATGCCTCCAAGTCGGCCAAGATGGCCTCCAAGACAGCTAAGATGGCCCCAAGATGCCTCCAAGACGGCCCAGGATGCACCCAAGACGGCCTAAGATGGCCTCAGGATGGCCCAAGAGGGCCCAAGAGGCCCACAAGAGGCCTCCAAGACGGCCCAAGAGGCCCCCAAGAGGTCCTCAAGGGAAGGCTCGAAGAAGCCAAAATCTTTGATTTTCTTAGGTTTTTGATTTTTTTTTTTTTTCATTTGCGCCTGTTCGGCCCTCAGATGGCCCAAGACGGCCCAAAAGGCCCACAAGGTCGCCCGAGAGGCCTCCAAGAGGGCTCCATGACGGCCCAAGAGGCCCCCAACTCGGCCCAAGAGGCCTCCAAGACAGCTAAGATGGTCTCCAAGACGGCCCCTGAAGCGCCCGAAAAGGGCCCTAAGTCGGTTCAGAGAGGCCTCCAAGACGGCTTCCGACGGCGTCAGACGAGTCAGGAACGCTCTAAGACAGCCAAAGAGGCGCCCAAGAAGCCCCTAAAGGCTCCCAAGAGGCCCCCAAAGGGCCGAGGGAGGCTCCCAAGAGGCATCCAAAAGGCTCCCAGGAAGCTCCGCAGAGGCCTCCACAGAGGCCTCCCAGGAGGCCTCCCAAGAGGTTCCCAAGAAGTCTCCTCCTTTTCTTCTCCTCCTCCTCCTCCTCCTCCTCCTCCTCCTCCTCCTCCTCCTCCTCCTCCTCCCCTAGCATTATCATCATCATCCTCATCCTCATCCCAATCATCATTCTACTCCATCTCCTGATGCTCCTCCTCGTGCTCCCCACGCGTCCCCCGAAGGCTTTCCAACACAAACCGACTCGGGGAACAACTGGCCCGAAAGCTTGGCCAAGCTCTAGCCCAGCTGTCAGCCACATAGACTCTTCCCCAAGGGCAGGGGGCGGCGGTGATTCGCCGTCGGCGTCTTCGACAAGAACCACTCGTGTCCCCTGCATCTGAGGGCCTCCACGTATGCATGGTGGCACTGCGCAAACTCATCACGGCACCCGCGCGTGCGCGCAAGTGCGCGTGCGAACGCTTTCGCGCGCGATAAAAAGTATGAGTGAATGGCCATCTGAATTTCGAAAACGCGAGGTGATCTCAATTGTTTCACTCTCTGTCTCAGGGCCTCCACGCGGAATAACTCTGGCACTGCGTGATTGCCGCGATCCTCGCGCGCGCGTGCGCTCGTCGCGCGCACGATACAAACGAAAAAACACATGTATTCCTAAACTTCGAAAGCTGCATGGTTGCAACCAGGGGGAGGAGGAGGAGGAGGAGGAGGAGGAGGAGGAGGAGGAGGAGGAGGGAGAGGGAGAGGAGGAGGAGGAGGAGGAGGAGGAGGAGGAGGAGGAGGAGGAGGAGGAGGAGGGCCTCAACGCGGAATAATGCATGTGGCACGCTGCCCATGTCCCTCATTGCCCATACACGCGCGTACGTGTCACGTGCGCGCGCTGGCGCTCGCTCTTACGTGCGCAATGCAACAACCTACACATCATAGCCATCTTCTTCACTTCGAAAACTATATACATGGTGAACGCCAAGTGTTTCACTCGAATTCTGAGGGCCACAACGTGGAATAATGCAACGAAGGAACTGCGCAGTGCCCCAATGCATTATTCCACATTCAGGCCCTGAGAATACAAGTGAAACATTTCGTTTTCCACCATGGTACTTTCGAAGATAATATGGGCATAATGTGCGCGACGCTAAAACGATAATCACATTCTGATAAGGAACCGCCCTCCATCCGTGAACTCTGGCATGCATCAAAGACGAATGTGCGTGACCTTATGGCGATAATCAGACTCTGAAAAGGGCCCGCCCTGCATCCGTGAAACTGTTGCAAACGTTTTAGACGAATGTGCGCGGCGCTGGGGCGAGAGCCACATTGTCGCTGGAAGGGGGCGGGCGGGGGGGATCTCACTTCCAGGGGGCGGGAAGTGATAGATCCTCGCTGGAAAGAGGCGTTTCCAGGGTCAGGTTCAAGCCGAGTCCGCGGTCGATGTCAGCAGGCTTTGCACGAATCCGCAAACCCCAATTCGCTGGCCCAACGGGCCAGAGCCGTGCGAAGACCTCCGGAAACGGTGTCAGAACCTCTTCATAGCTCGCACGCGCGTGGCGGCCCCTGGGGGCCCCTGGACGAGACGTACTTCAGCAAGGTCCCGGCAAAGAGGGAGGAGGAGGAGGAGGAGGAGGAGGAGGAGGAGGAGGAGGAGGAGGAGGAGGACGACGAGACGTACTTCAGCAAGGTCCCGGCAAAGCCCCAAGTCCCGGCAGGTCCTGCTCACTGACGCCGGAATTCCTGGGCGCGGCCCCGGGGGCCCCTGGACCGCCCCAGGAGCGGCCCAAGGAGGCGCCACAGTGGCAGCAGGCCCCACGGCCTCAGGCCAAGAGTGCGCCAAGATGGTCCCAAGACGGCCCAAGAAGCGCCCCAGACGACCCAGGAGAGTTCCAGGAGAACTTCCAAATGGCCCGAAAACACAACAGGCATTGACTTTGCATAGTTTTTTGTATACGATTTTAGCTGTGCCTTTTTCGAGCTTCCGACCGCACAGGTCGGCCCAAGATGCCTCCAAGATCACCCAAGTCAGTCCAAGAGGCTCCGAGGACGGCCCCAAGACGGCCCCCAAGACGGCCAAGAAGCCTCCCCAGAAGGAAGCTCGCCCCCGAGACCGCCAGCAGGCCCCCAAGACGCCCTCGAGGTGCCCCGGGAGGCACCCAAGAAGCCCTCAAGAGGCCCTCCGAGGCCCCCAGGAGCCATCAAGGATGCCCGCAGGGCCCTCAGGAGGCCCCAGGAGATCCCCACAATGCTGCCAAGAGGCCCCCGAGAGGCATCCCAAGAGACCCCAAGAAGCCGTCCAAAGAGGCGTCTGGTCCACGACCCAGTTTGCCCCAACAGTGCCCCAAGAAGTCGTCGAGAGGCCGCCGACTCCTCCTCCTCCTCCTCCTCCTCCTCCTCCTCCTCCTCCTCCTCCTCCTCCTCCTCCTCCTCCTCCTCCTCCTCCTACCTCCCACCTTTGAACCTCCCCTGCCCGAAGCGCGCTCCCATGCTCCCCCTTCTTGTCCGCCCCTCGGGAGCTGCTCCTCCCCCCCCCCTTTTCGCGCCTCGGAAGGCTCCCCCCCCCTTCACTGCTTCCCGACGAGGTGGGGAGCTTAGCTACAGTAGGGGCGTTGACCTAAGGAACGAAAAATAAGGAACGAGGCCCCTTTCTCCCATACATTAAACTCCGATTTCCCATGGAAGCCCTCAGGCAAACCCAAGGAGCACTGTAAAGCGACTAAGGAACACGGAGCCCCTCCCCAACAAAAAGAGTTCTTTCTTCAGGGCCCCGACTGTACCTCCCATTTTCTGGACCCACCTGGAGGTCCCCCCTTCGCTCCACCATTCGGGCGGTACCCCACGCCTCCTCTGCCGCCGCGCCCTCGGGAGCTCACCGCCCCTTCTACGAGGGAGGGGGGGGCCTGGGTTGCCCCACCCTCCCTTTGGCACCCCCTGCTGCTAGCTTCCCCCCTTTTTGGGCTCAACGGGGAGAGCTTGGACGCTCTCCCCCCCTCCCCCCCCCTTTTGGCCAACAGGAAATCCAGCCGAAAACCAAAGGTGCGCCGAAAACCAAAGGGCCGCCGAAAACCAAAAAGGGCGCCGACAACCAAAGAGGCGCCGACAACCAAAAAGGGCGCCGAAAACCGAACGGCGTCGAAAACCAAAAGGGGCACCGAAAACCAAAAAGGGCGCCGAAAACCAAAGGGGCGCCGAGAACCAGAGAATCGCGGAACACCAACAAAGCGCCGAACACTCACGGGGGCGCCGCATACCAGGAGGGGGGCGGAGAACCGAGAGGGCGCCGAAAACCAAAAAGGGCACCGACAACCAAAGGGGCGCCGAAAACCAAAGGGGCGCCTAAAACCAAAAAACCGCGAAACCCATGAGGGCGCCGAAAACCACAGGGGCGCCGAAAACTAAAGGGCCGCCGAAAACTAAAGAGGCGCCGACAACCCCCAAAGGCACCCAAGAATAAAGGGGAGGCGAAAGCCAAAGCTGCGCAGAAAACCAAAGAGTCGCCGAACACAACAAGGGCGCCGAAAGTCATCGGGTCGCCGAAAACCAAAAGAACGCCGAAAACCAAAGAAGCGCAGGTAATCAAAAGGGCGCCAAAAACTAAAGGGGCGCCGAAAACAGAAGCGAGATGTGAGCCAACAAACAAAAGAGCGCCGAACACCAAAGGAGCACGAAACCCGCAAGGGCGACGAAAACCAAAAGGGCACCGAAACCAACGGAGCGCCGAAAACCAAAAGACGCCGAGCACAAAGAGTCGCCCAAGGCAAGAAGGGTACCGATAACAAAACCGGCGCCAAAAACCAAGGGCGCCGACAAAAAAAGCGGGCGCCGAAAACCAAGGGAGCGCCGAACACCAAAGAGTGCCAGCAACGAGCAGGGCGTCGAAGATCAAAGGGGTAACCGAAAGAAGCGTCGAACGCCAAACGGGCGCCAAAAACAAAGATGGCGGCGAAAACCGAGGGGGAGCTGGAAGACAAGAGGGCAGCGAACAGCGCCGAAAAGCAGGGGGGCGCCGAACACCGGCGGGCGCCGAGAACCAACAGGGCGCCGGAAACAAACGATGCGTCGAACACCAAAAGGGCGCCGAAGACCAACAAAAACAACGAATGGCCGAAAAACGAAGGCGCGCCGAAAACTGAAATAGCAACGAAAACCAAGAGGGCGACGGAAACCAAAGGGGGGTCGAGAACCAAAGGGGCGCCGAAAACCAGGAGAGCGCCGAAAACCAGGAGGGCGCCGAGAACAAACAGAGCGCCGAAACCCAACGATTTGTCGAACTTCTGGGCGCGCTGAAAACCACAAGGGTGCCGAAGACACCAAGGGCGCCCAGGACACCAAAAGAACGCCGAAAAAGCCAAGACGGCGCCGAAAACCAAAAGGGCGCCCAAAATCAAAAGATCGCCGAAAACCGAAGGAACGTCAAAAACCAAAGGAACGTCAAAAACCAAAGGGACGCCGAAAATAAAAGGGGCGCCGGCAAACGAAACGAGCTACGAAAACCAGGGGGCGCCAAAAACCAAGAGGGCGCCGAACACCAAGAGGGCGCCGAAAAACCAAAGGGGCGCCGAACTCCAAAGGAGCGCCGAAAACCATATACGCGCCGAAAACCCAATGCATGCCGAAAACCAACGATGCGCCGAAAAACTCAAGGGGCGCCCAACACCGAAGGGGCACCGAAAACCGAAAGGACGACGAAAACCGAGGAGGCAGCGAAAACCAAAGCGCCGAGAAGCAAAAGGTCATCCCGAAAACAAGAGATCGCCGAAAACCAAAAGGGCCAGCGCCCGAAACAAAGGGGCGCCGACAACCAAAGAGCGCCGACAACAAGTAGGGCGCCGAAAACTCACGGGGGCGTCGAAAACCAAAGCAATGCCGAAAGACACAAGGGCGCAAAAAACCATAAGGGCGCGGACAACCAACGGGGCACCGAGAACAAACGGAGCGTCGAACACCAAAGGGCCGCCGAAAACAAGAACGGCGCCAAACACCAGAGGGCGCTGAAAATCCAAGGGCGAAAACCAAAGGGGCGCCGAACACCAACAGGGCACCCAAAACCAAACTGGCGCCGAAAACAAAAGAAGCGCAGAAAACCACAAAGGGGAACCGACAATCAAAGGAGCGCCGAAAACCAAAGGGGCTCCGAAAACAAAAGGGGCGCTAACAACCAAAAGGGCGCCGAAAACCAAAAGGGTGCCAAAAACCAACAGGGTTCCGAGAACCAAAGGGCCGCTGGACACCAAGAGGGCGCCGAAAACCAACGGGGTACCGAAAACCACAGGAGCACCGAAAACCATAGAGGCGCCGAAAATCCAACGCACGCCTAAAACAAACGATGCGCCGAAGAACTCAAGGGGCGCCGAAAACCAAAAGGGCACCGAAAACCGAAGGGGCGACGAAGACCGAGGAGGTAACGAAAACCAAAGCGCCGAGACACCAAAGGGCATCGGACAATAAAAAGCGCCGAACACCAAACGGGCCAGCGCCCACAACAAAGGGGCGCCGAAAACCAAAGAGAGCCGACATCCAATAGGGGCCCGAAAACTCACGGGGGCGCCGAAAACCAAAGCAATGCCGAAAAACACAGGGGCACCAAGAACCATAAGGGCGCGGACAACCAACGGGGCGCCGAGAACAAACATAGCGCCGAACACCAAGAAGGGCACCGAAAACCAAAGGGGCTCCGAAAACCCAAACGGGCGCCGAAAACCAACGAGCGACGAAAACCCAAAAGGGCACCCACAACCAAACGGGCGCCGAAAACCAAAGGAGCGCCGAACACCACAAAGGGGCGTAGAAAACCAAAGGAGCGACGAACACCAAAGGAGCGCCGAAAACCAACAGGGCGCCAACAACCAACAGGGTGTCAAAAACCAAAACGGGCGCCAAAAACTAAGAGGGTGCCGAAAACCAAAGGAACGCCGAAAGCCTATAGGGCGCCGAGAAACAAATGGGCGCCGAAAACTATAGAGGCACAGAAAACCAGCAGTGCGCCGAAAACCAAAGGAATGCCGAACACCAAAGAAAGCCGGCAACCAAGAGGGCGCCGAAAACCAAAGGGGCACCGAAAACTCAAAGAGGCGCCGAAAACCAAAAGGGCGGCAAGAACCAAGAGGGCGCCGAAAACCAAAGGGGCGCCCGAAACCATGAGGGCGCCGAAAAGCAAAGTGGCGCCGAAAATCAAATGGGAAAGGTAGCTTCGAGGCCCCCCCTTCAGCTCAAGCCCTCCAGCTCGAAATGCCAACAGAAGGAAGGGAGGAGGGGTAGCTTCGGACCACCCCCCCACCCCTTTGGAAAGGAGAGCCCGGTCTTAACCCCGGGCCCCGAACGGGCGGGGAGGAGGAGAGGGTAGCTTCCAAGCCCCTCCCCCCCCCTCTCCCCCCCTCCCCGCTTCACCAGGGCAGGGGGTGGGTAACTTCGGAAGTCCCCCGCCCTGGAAAGGGGAGCCCGGGCATACCCCGCACCCGGAAAAGGAGCGGGGCGGGGCTTCGGAAGACCCCACCCTTTTCACCCTGGAAAGGGGGGGGGCCAGGCTTACCCTGCGGCCGGAACAGGGAGTGATGGGGGTGTAGCTTTCCAGCCCCCCCCCCCAGCTAGGGCCCCCCCCCAGCGAAAAAATGCCGACCCAAGGGGGGAGGGGGGGAAGCTTCGGAAGCGCCCCCCACCTTTTCCAAGAGAGGGGGGGGGGGGTAGCTTGAAGCTGGGGCCCCCCCTTTCATATTCCTGGCCCTGCGTGGGCGCTCTGTCATACATGTGTATATATATATATATATATATATATATATCTAATTCTATATACATACATACATATATATATACAGAGAGAGAAGGAGGGAGAGAGAGGGAGAGAAAGCGAGAAAGACAGAGAGCAAGAGAGAGAGAGAGAGCGAGAGAGAGAGCGAG
>CAUYUJ010016127.1:580000-582500 GCA_963575745.1 Prorocentrum cordatum
TTAAGAATTCGGTCAAATCCAGCGATTTCACGTCATCGCGCGGTGCACTCGCGATGCTCTGTCATGCACCCAGGCCGCGAATCCTGTGCAAAAAATACCACAAAGAGCACACTCGCGCGTTCATGTCAGAATCCTACCGAACACCGTGTGTTTGCAAGCATTTCAACATAAAAACATCAAAAACCCAATGCTTTTTCACAAAAATGCTTTGGGGTGTCCTGTCAGACCGTCGGGCTTCCTCCGGCCACCTCTGGCTTCCTGCGGTGTACCGGGCCATTCTCGACTCGTCTGGCAATGCGTGCGCGGCATTCAACACGCGCTCGCCAGTTCCCGTCGGCAACCGCCATCGCGGCCGCATCAGCTGTACCAAACCGGCTGGCCGGTGTGACTTCGGCCCCCAGGTGTGCCAGCTTTGCTTCTTATGTTGTGGGAGGGCGGGTGGGACTGGGCATGCCATGCTTGACTCGCTCGAGCTGGCTAGCTTGACTCCTACTCCTACTCCTACTCCTACTCCTACTCCTACTCCTCCTCCTACTACTACAACTACTACTACTACGACTAGTCCAACTACTACTACTACGGCTACTGCTGCTCCGACTGCGGCGCCGACTACAATTACTACGAGTACTGCAGCTACCAGTTTAACGACTACTACTGATACTACGACTCCGAGTGCTCCTACTACTACTCCTACCACTCTTACTACTACTAGTACTGCGACGACTACTAACACTACGACAACAGGTGCTACGTGTACTTGTACTTCTACAGCGACTAGTACGACTACTGCGAGTACTACTACTACTACTACTACTTCTACTAATATTACGACTACTAGAACTACTACTACTACTACTACTACTACTACTACTACGACTACTACGACCACTGCTACTTTACTACTACCAGTACCATCACGGTTAGTACTACTATTACTACTAAGCAACACTTGGGCCACTACTGCTGCTACTACTACTACTACTGCAACTACTACTACTACTACTACTACTACTACTACTACTACTACTACTACTACTATTACTACAACTACTACTACTACTACTACTAACTACTACTACTACTACCTATTCTACTACTAACACCAACTACTACTACTACTACTACAAACGATTACTACTACTACTACTACTACTACTACTACTACTACTACTACTAATACTACTACTCTACTACTACCAATACTACTACTACTACTACTACTACTACTACTACGTACTAATACCACTACTACTACTACTACTACTACTACTACTACTTCCACCAATACCACTACTACTACTACTATACTATTACTACTACTACTACTACTACTACAGTAGTAATACCACGACTACCACTACTACTACTACTACTACTACTACTACTACTACTACTACGACTACTACTACTACTACTACTAGTACTACTACTACTACGACTACTATTGCTACTGCTACTACTACTACTACTACTACTGCTACTGCTACTGCTACTACTACTACTACTACTACTACTACTACTGCTACTGCTACTACTACTACTACTACTGGGAATAACAAAACTATTGCTACTACTACTACTACTACTACTACTACTACGACCACTACTACTACTACTACTACCACCACCACCACCACGACTACTACTACTACTACTACTACTACTACTTCCACTACTACCACTACTACTACTACTACTACTACTACTACTACTACTACTACTACTACTACTACTACTACTACTACTACTACTACTACTAACCTCGTCAAAAAAAAAAAACTTCTGAATTCGGTGATTGTGGGGTCAGCGCGATTCCAATGCTGACGGATGCCTGTTGATTCGGACGCGGCGTTGTCCGAAAACCGACCCCGCTTTTCAGCATTGACGAACGCGCTTTCTGACAAGTGCCCGAAAGCATCGTGCCCCAGGATTTCAACTTCCATGTCTGGATATTTTTGACCAGGCTTGGCCGTCGCAAGTGTACGCACGGGTGGGTTCCGAACAGTGCGTCATTGCACCCATGCCGCGCCATTAGCACCACCCGCGGTCGCGCAAATATCCCAGACGTCCACCCGCGATTTGGCTGGCAAAACTCATGCGGGCTCGCGCAAACATCCCAGCCGCCCACCCGCGACCTGGTTGGCAAAACTCCTCAGGCCGCGGCTGCTCTCACGGCGTGGAGATCGCGCGAACTTTCACGAGCTCCTCTGCGATCTCCTGGAAGGTGAATCCAGCCAGACAGAGACCGTACGCGACGCCGCGCCGGAGCGGCGACAGCTGGCCGCGAGAGGCCATGCCGGGAGGCGATTCCGGCCGGGCGGCCCCGGGCGCGCGAAGCGGCCCGCGTGCGGCGTCTGCGGGAGGGCTCGAGCCTGGCGGCCGCGGCGGGGGGGGGCGCCGATCGCTCCGCCATCGCTCGTTCCCGCGCTTAATCTTCTGCGACTGAGCATGGCCGGGTAGTCGCGCAATATATACCCGCAGCTACCCAACCCTTTAGCCC
>CAUYUJ010016127.1:587500-760000 GCA_963575745.1 Prorocentrum cordatum
AGGGTGCGTGGACGCAGTTTCACCCCGCAGCAGCAGAAGCCTGTCAGCAGGACTTCGGGGACATGGCCGGCGATGCCCAGGAATTTTGACGAGTGGGACCTGGAACGTCAAAGGCCTAAGTGATCTGAAGATTACCGACCAAATTCGTAACATGGAAGTTTTTGGCATAGACGTGCTTTGCATTCAGGAGACGAGAATCGCGGAGAGCAGCGTGAAGTGAGATAATGGCTATATGATTATTCTTTCTGGCAGCGATGGCCCAGACAAGAACTGGGCAGGAGTTGGGGTGATTGTGTCGCCGCGGTGGTGTCCATCGGTGCGCTCGTACACACAAGTGTCTGACCAGATTTGCTGCGTGAAGTTGCGGGTCCAGGGGGGCACCATGGACATCGTGTGCGCTTATGCTCGACATAATGGCCGAGATCTCGACGAGAAGCTGCAATTTGTCCTTGCTCTAGATGCTGCGTACCAGCGGTGCTCGGCAAACCAAGGCAAACTGCGTGACGAACACGCACTTCGGCTTCCGCACTGGCCGGAGCATCGGCGACGCTATTTTCATGGTGCGCCGGCGCATTGATATGGAATTGGCTTGGAAGGACGGGCAAGTCGGCATGGTGGCTTTAGACTGGCAGAAGGCGTTCGACTCTACCAACGTGCACGCGCTCATGGTGGCCCTCCGCCGGTTCGGATTACCAGAAAAATATGTCCGAATGGTGCAGCACATATTTCGGAACGCCGTTTCTGCGTCATCGACGGCGACGCAAAGTCGGATAGCAGAGAGCAAAAATCCGGAAGTTCTCAAGGATGCCCGTTGTCCCCATTCTTGTTCGTGATGCTCATGACAGTGATCGTCCACGATGCTTCGGCCAGACTCTCGCTGGAGGCCCGGGCAGACCTCGAAGCTGGGCGCATGGAGTGCATCCTATACGCAGACGACCCCCTTTTGGCAGGCCGCAGCCAAGCCCGACTACAAGAACTGCTAGACTCTGTCGCGCATGTCGGTGGCTTGTACGGCATGGCGCTTCACTGGTCAAAGTTTCAGCTGATCGGAGTAAAGAGAAAGCATGTTCTCCGGACGCCTACCGGGGACGCTATTCCGATGAAGGACAGCATGACCTACTTGGGCGTGGAGATCTACGCGGACGGACAGATCATGCCGGAGTTATCTCGCAAGCTGGGACAGGGGTGGGGAGACTTCACGGCGCTGCAAAGGCTGTGGGGCCACACGTCTTTCTCACTGTCCAGAAAAGTACGCATCTTCGACACCGTCATTCTGTCGAAGCTCATGTACGGCTTGCAGTCTGCATGGCGGAACGCGGCCGAGACCCGGAGACCGAAGGCTTTCTATTGCCGATGCTTGAGATCAGTATTGCGCATTCCTTCGTCTTACACCCTGCGAAATGCTTAAGAAATCATGAGTTAAGAAATTCATAGTCTCATAACTTGAAGGAACACCGAACATTTCTGTTAAAATCTTGGGATTTACAGTGAAACATGAAGAATAATCGAGACTCTGGCCGAAAACTTAAGTTTTCTTAAGCATCGCCTAAGGTGTATGTGTCTCGTATATCCAACGCAACAGTGCTTCAAAGGGCCAGCTGCCAACCCTTGGACAGGCGCTTGCTGCAGGAACAATGGCTGCTCTACGGGAAGGTCGCCCGATCACCTGCCGCAGATGTTCTTCGCTCCCATACGTTCGTCCCGAACACCACGGTTCCGGCTTCGCAGCGGTATGTCAGGCGTTGTGGGCGTCCGCGCAACGCGTGGACGACCATGGTGCAGAGAGAGTCATTTCGTGCCAATATGAGTTCTGACATTGTGCATGATCAGCGCATGTGGAAGCACAGCGTTGTACAGTACTGTCAGCGTCCACGCGCCTCTGGCGTATGACTTGTGTGTGTGACGACTACTACTGCTGCTACTACTACAACCACTACTACTACCACTCCTCCTCCTCCTCCTACTACTACTGCTACTACTACAACAACAACAACATCAACAACAACAACAGCAACAACAACAACAACAACTACTACTACTACTACTACTACTACTACGACTACGACTACGACTACGACTACGACTACGACTACTACTACTACTACCACTACTACTAATACTACTACTACTACTACTACTACTACTACTACTACTATGACTACTATGACTACTACTGTGACTACTACTACTACCACTACTACTACTACTACTACTACTACTACTACTACTACTACTACTACTACCAATACTACGGCTACTGCGACTACGACTACGACGGCGACTACTACCACTACCACTACTACTACTACTGCTACTACTACTACTACTGCTACTACTACTAACTACTACTACTACTACTACTACACTACTACAACTACTACTACCACCACCACCACCACCACCACCACCACCACCACCACCACCACTACACTACTACTACTACTACTACTGCTGCTGCTACTACTACTACTACTACTACTACTACTACTACCACTACCACTACCACTACCACTACCACTAACACTACTACTACTACTAGTACTACTAGTACTACTACTACTACTATACTACTACTACTACTACTACGACGACTACGACTACGACTACGACTACGACTACGACTACTACTACTACTACTATTACTACTACTACTACTACTAGTACTAGTACTACTACTAGTACTAGTACTAGTAGTAGTAGTAGTAGTACTAGTACTAGTACTAGTACTAGTACTACTACTACTACTACTACTACTACTAGTACTACTACTACTACTACTACTACGACTACTACTACTACTACTACTGATGGGCGTGTTTGGATTGTGATGGGAGGTTTCGCCGCGGAGTTGCGCTTCGGGGTTGTCCTGGGGGGTTGTGATGCGGGGCTGTGCTGGGAGGTTGTGCTGAGGGGTTGTTCAGGGGGGGGGGTCTGCGGGGTTGTGCTGGGGGCTTGCGCTGGGCGGCGCAGAGCCCAAACACGAAAATTCCAGCATAACCCCAGCACAACCCCCCAGTACAACCCCCCAGCACAACACTCCAGCATACCCCCCCCCGACACACTTCCCCAACACAACCCTCAGAACAACCTCGCAGCACAGCCACCCAACACAATTCCCAAGCACAACCTCACCGCACAACCCCTTAGCACAACCCCCAAACACCCCCCCCCCCACAGCACAACCCCACCCACCGCACAACCCCCCAGCACAACCCCCCAGCACAACACCCAGCACACACACCCAACACAACCCCCCCAGCACAAGCCCCGAGCGCGATACCCCAGCACAAACATCCAGCACAATCTCCTAGCACAACCCCCCAACACAACACCCCAGCACAACCCCCCAGCACAACACCCAGCACAACCGCCCCAGCACAACCCCCCCATTAGTCTACCACAGCACAGCCCCAACCCCCCAGCACAACACTCCAGCACAACCCCCCTGCACGACACCCCATTACGACCTCCCAGCAGAACCCCCTAGGAGCCAACCCTAACGCGAGCCTTTTGGATCCCACCAGGAACCCCCCCGCACAAGCCCCCAGCGCAAATCCCCAGCACAATCCCCAGCCCTCCCGTCCAGCACAACCCCCCAGCACAAGCCCCAGCACAACTCCCGAGAACAACCCCCCAGCACAACCCCTCAACACAACCCTCCAGCACAGCCCACGACACAATTCCGAAATTCCCCAGCAGAACCCCCCAGAACACCCCACAAGCTCAAACTCCCAGCACAGTCCCGCCAGCACAATCCCCCAGCAGAACCACCTAGCACAACCTTCCCTGCATCACCCCAAGCACAACCCCCCAGCAACCCCTCACAGCACAACCCCACCGCACAACCCCCTAGCACAACCCCTTAGCACAACCCTCCAGCACAGGCCCCCAACACAACATCCCAGCACAACTGCCCAGCACAGCTGCCCAGAGCAACTGCCCAACACAACCGCCCAGCACAACCCCCCAGCACAACAATCTCCCAATACAACCTCCAGCACAACCCACCAGCACAACCGCCCCGCACAACCGCCCCGCACAACCCCCCCTGTTCAACCCCCCAGCACAATCCCCAGCACCCTACCCAGCACAATCCCCCAGCACAACCCCCTAGCACAACCCCACAGCATCATCCCCAAGCACAACCCTCCAGCACAGTCCCCCAACACAATTCCCCCGCACAACACCCCACCGCACAAGCCCCCAGCACAACCCCTAGCACAACCTCCCGGCATAACCCCCCAGCACATCGCCGCAGCACGATCCCCCAGCACAACCTTCCAGCACACCCCACCGCACAAGCCCCCAGCACAACCCCCCAGCACAGCCTCAGCGCAACCCTCCAGCACCCTCTAACACAATTCCCCAGCACAACTCCCCATCATAACCCCCCAGCACATCCTCCAGCATAGCAGAACCCCCCAGCACAACCCCCCAGCCGGACCCCCCAGCACAAACCCACAACACGACCTCGCAACACAATCTCCCAGCACAACCCCCAGCACAACTCCCCAGCACAACCTCCCACGACCAGCAGCGTAACCCCCAGCACGACCGCCCAGATCGACCGCATTGATTCGTTGCGCGCTGATTTGCTAGACTATTGCCACATGCGGCGTGGTTGGTCTGGCGCGGGGAAGGGACATGCCCGAAGGGGAAGAACGGGATTGCCAGAGGAAACGCTCTAAACTACCTCCGCACAGAGGGATGATAGGACTTCGAACGATGGACGTGCTCGCCGATGCCTTCGGCGCTCCCTCCGTGCCGGCCGTGTCCGAGCAGGACTGGAGATTGTTGTGGCGGCACTTGCCTGAGACGGGCGCCACAGCAAAGACGGTCGGCCTCAAAGAGTACGCCGCAATGACCAGTGCCCAGAAACAGTTCTGCTGAGGTGTGTGCTGGGGGTTGTGCTGGGATGTTGTGCTGGGGGGTCGTGCTGGGGGGTTGTGCAGGGGGGGCTGTGCTGGGGGGTTGTGCTAGGGGGTTGTGCTGGTGGGTTGTGCTGGAGGTTGTACTGGGGGGTTGTTGTGCTGGGGGGTTGTTGTGCTGGGAGGTTGCGGTGCTGGGAGGTTGTGCTGGGGGGTTGTGCGGTGGGGCTGTGCTGGGCGGTTGTGCTGGGAATTGTGCTGTGGAATTGTACTGGGGGCCTGTGATGGAGGGTTGTGCTGGGGGATCGTGCTGGGGGGATCGTGCTGGGAGGTTGTGCTGGAAGGTTGTGCAGTGGCGGTTGTGTTGAGGGGTCATGCTGGGCGGTTGTGCTGGGCGGTTGTGCGGTGGGGTTGTGCTGCGGGGTTGTACTGGGTTGTTGTGCTGGGGGGTTGTGCTGGGGGGTGTGCTGGGGGTTGTGCTGGGGGTTGTGCTGGGGGGTTGTGCTGGGGGTGCTGGGGCGTTGAGCTGGGAGGTTGCGCTGAGTAGGGTGCTGGGTGGTCGTGCTGAGGGGTCGTGCCGGGGGGTGCGCAGGGGGGGCAATGCTGGGGGTCTGTGCTGAGAGGCTATGCTTGGGGGTTGTGCTGAGAGGTTGTGCTGGGGAGTGGGAGTTGTGCTTGGGGTTGTGCTGGGGGGCTGTGCTGGGGGGTTGTGCTGGGCGGTTGTGCAGGGGTGGTTCTGCTGGGGGGTTGTGCTGTTCTGCTGGGGGGGTTGTGCTGGGGGGTTGTGATGGGGGTTGTGCTGGGGCGTTGTGCTGGGGGTTGTGCTGGGGGGTTGTGTGTGGGGGGGTGCCGGGGGGTTGTGCGGGGGGGAGATGCGATGGGCGTCCAAACCCCCGATAGGAGGGCAGCCCAAAGCGCTTTAAACGCCTGTGGGAGACGCTTGCAAAGCCGCTAGACAGGAAGTCTGGGAAGCTTGCGAGCTCGAGAGATGGAGCTTCACAGGGGCCCACCCGGCACGACACCCCGGCACAACCCCCCAGCACAACTGCCCAGCACAGACCCCCAACGTAACCCCACAGCACAACCCCCCAGCACAACCCCCCAGCAAGATCACCCAGCACAAACATCCAGCATAATCTCCCAGCACAACCCCTCAGCACAAGCCCCCAGCACTGCCCCCAGCAGAACCCCCTGGCATAACCCCCCAGCACACACACACAGCACGACCCCCCAGCACCCCCCCCCCAACGCAAACCCCAGCACAACCCCCCAGCACAACCTCCCAGTACACCCCCCCAGCACAACCCCACCACACAACCTCCGGACGCAACCCCCCAGCACAACCCCCCAAGCACAACCCCCCAGCACAACCTCCCAGCAGAATCCCCCAGCACGACCCCTAAGCAAAATCTCCCGGCAGAAGCCCCCAGCGCAACCGCCAGCACTGCCACCAGCTCAACGTCATCGCCGTGACCATTGCATAAACTATGTGTTCGAGCATCACTCGCACGATTGCCGCAGGGCATGGAGCAAAACTGGGAAGTTGAAACACATGCTGTTAGAGCAGGTCCGCGAGGCTCAGGCCAGGCATGCCGTCCTCACATCGCGGTGGCACAGACAAGCACGAATCTCTCGCTGAACAGTGGCGCTGAAAGAGCTGCAGAACGGGCCGTGAGGGCAACCTAGTGGCATTAGATCCCATCCCCAGAACAGAACAGACAGCAGTTGCTGTGCTATCGGCGCCACGAGGCGCAGGGCTATGTCAGCGCAGGACAAATGTCCGAGTGCGGCCGACAACAAGCTCCACCGACAGCGGAACCCACAACGCGCTGCTCATAGATACATATGGCTGCGTCTCCCACAAGGGCAATCCAGCGCCGACAATTCAACAATGCCCAACGCCCCTCGAAATGTGATGATGCTGTGCTGCTGCTGCTGCTGCTGATGAAGATGATACCCGTTGTCCACAGGCTGTGGTAGCACCAGACACCAACGCAAGAAAAGAACAAGCTGGTGGTGGCACGGAACCTGTGCACCGTCAATGCCGTAAAACTTTTATTCATTCATTCATTCGACAAAACGCAATTAGAGTGATACAACAATGTGGTGGGCCAGGGGAGGAACTACTGTCAGACTCTCAGACGCCACGAGGCGCATGGCTGTGTCAGCGCAGGACGTCTCTCTGAGTGCGGCCGAGAACGAGCTCTGGCGACAACAGACCCCACACCGCTATGCACATAAGCACATGCGGGGGATCATTCGCCAAGTTACTTGCGTCTCACCACTGAGCCAGTTTGATAATGATGCCCGTTGTCCGTAGGCTGTGGTGGCACTAGACGCCAGCCCCATAAAAAATGGGCTGGTGATGACACCGAACCTGTACACAGTAGCGGCATCAGACACCAGCGCCAGGACAGACCAGGCTGATGGTGGCGCAGCAACTGCACACTGTGGTGGTGCAGGCGAGGAACTACTGCAAGACACCATCACCGAACCTTGAAGTTGATGTTGGTAGTACTGATAATGGTGATCGTGCTGGTGATGGTAATGGTGATGGTGATTGGGATGGTGATGGTGATGGTGATGATGTTGGTGATGCTGATGATTATGATGATGGTGATGATGATGGTGATTACGATGATGATGGTGATGATGATACTGATGATGATGCTGATGATGATAATGATACTGATGAAGATGATGGTGATGATGCTGATGATGAGTAGTGTGATGATGCTGTTTTGTTGACTGGTTGATCCATTGGTGATCATGATGGTGATGATGATAATGATGGCGGTCTTGATGATACAGTTGACGATGATGGCAACGATGATGATGATGGTGATGATGGTAATAATGATGATGGCGGCGTTGGCGATTGTGATGGTTATGGTGACGATGAGGTTGACGATGTTGAAGGTGGTGATGGTGATGGTGTTTATGGTGATGGTGATGGTGAAGCTGATGATGATGATGCTGCTGATGCTGATGATGATACGTATGCTGATGATGGCAATGATGATGATGCTGATGATGCTGATGATGCTGATGATGATGCTGATGATGATGCTGACGGTGATTCTTGTGATGATGATGATGATGCTGCTGATGATGATGACGCTGACGGTGATTCTTATGATGATGGTGGTTGTGATGATGCACGATGGCGCTGGTGGCAGGACTGATTGTGATTGTCACACTAGGGGAATGCCCTGGCACCACTGCAGCGCATGAATGCTGGGTGCGAGACAAAGCTGTTGGGGCAAAATCTAGTGGAGACACGCGAAAAAAACCTCAAACCGAGGGCAACGCGGGCAAGGCCGAGCTTGGCCGCGCAGTGCGGCAGGGCACTCCGTGCGCGAGCCGCAGGGCTGCGTCAGCACAGGACGAGCTTTTGTCATTACTCCTGCGTTCCTCGACGCCGCGGGTGCATGTTTAGCTAGACGATCCGAGATGCTCCTCCAAAGCCCTCGCCGAGAAAAATGCACACGCTCGAGCGATGCCATGCGAGTGTCCGAGTGCGGCCGAGCTGCCGAGGCCTGATCAGCTGGTGGCAAGTTGAGCCAAGACGTGCAAAAATACTCGCGGCAGGCGACGCCTCGAGCCACGACCACGCTCGTGCTGCTCCCCCCCTCGTTCCCTCTCCCCAGGGGGCATCCATCGGCCTGGAATCGGCGATACATCGCTGACAGATCGGCGATGGGCCCCCGATAGTGAATCCGCACGTTCCTGGGCGGGTCGAGGCTATCGGGGTGCTATCGGCGATCAATGGGCGATTCGGGGTCGATGCATCCCCCACTGTGCCTACCCCCCCTTATCGTTACTCCTTACCCCTCATTCTGGGCACCTGCTGGCAGGGCGATCCCATCATTCTCCTTAAACGCAGATGGTTTCTGCACAGCGGCAACGCGTTTTCCTTTTGGGGCATGAAGACAAACATCAGCTACGCAGTACCGGCTCTCAGGCGCAGATGGTCTTGCTGTGCACGCGCCTCGACATACGACCGAGCTCTGAAACTGAACCTGGCCCGTGGTGGCGAAGCCGGCGCCACTGGCCAGGCCTCTTCCATCTCGGAGAAATTCTGAGATGAGGACTTGCCGCTCAGCTTCCGGCGCAGAGACACCACCGCTGCCCCGATTGCACCTCTCAGGGCCGCGGACCCCGCCAGGCCTGCCCCGTGCACACGTGCACGAGCACTGTCAGGGCCGCGCGAGGAAGCGGGCTTCGCGGGCGCCCCCACCACGAACTCTGGGCCAGCCAGCTCTGCGCCGACGAGGCCATGCGAGGCGATTGGCCTCGCGGGTGCCCCCGCCACGCGCTGCAGGCCGTTCAGATTCTCGGGATGTGGTGTGCGGGCCCTCACGACGCCAACCTTGCGAGAGTACATTGGCTCGTGCACGATGACGCCGAGCGTCGGTGGTACGCAACGTTGGAGATTCATTCCGACCGGTGGCGCCGCGTCACCCACCAGTATCGGGTCTTGGCGCCAGGATTCATCGATCGCTGGCACCGCCATCGGAGAAAGCCTGGGGAATGCTGCACGAGCGCGGGGAGGCAAGACAAGCCAAACCGTTCGCTTACGAAAGAGGCTTGCGCCAAAACTGCTATGGGATGTTTCGATTATGTTTCCCAATTCGGTCCACGAGTTTTGTCCGCAGCGCCGCGCGTCTCCCTGCTCATTCTTCTCTTCCCCCTCCCCCTCCCCCTCCCCCTCCTCCTCCTCGTCCCCCACCCCCTCCTCCTCGTCCCCCTCCCCCTCATCCTCGTCCCCCTTCTCCTCGTCCCCCTCCTCCTCGTCCCCCTCCCCCTCCCCTTCCTTCCTCCTCCTCGTCTCCCCCTCCCCCTACCCCTCCTCGTCTTCCTCCATCGTTTTTCTCCTCCCAGACGCACCCCCAGACCCGTTGCATGGCGCGTCAGGCGCTCCGCATAAGACTTACCCACCATGGACAATCCTACAGCTTGACATTTGCAACCGTCTCACCAGTGGAGGGCGGGCCGTTCCCCAAAAAATGTTCTCGCCTCAGCGCCGCGCACATTCGCCCGAAAAAATTGCAGCAATTTCGCGGACGGAAGACGGGTCGTTATCAAAATGTGGTTTTCGCCCTGGCTCCGCGCGCATGCGTCTGAAAAATAACAACACTTCCGCGGATGGAGGACGGGCCGGTCCCACAACGTGGCTCTCGCCATGGCGCCGCGCACTTTCGTCGCACACATTGCAACAACTCTTCGGATAGAGGACGGGTCGTTGTCAAAATGTGGTTGTCGCCGTAACGCCGCGCGCATTCGTATTCAAAAACTGCAGCAACTCCGCGGATGGAGGACGACCGGTTTCAAAATGTTGCCCTCGCACTATCGCCGCGCACGTCCGTCTTGAAAATACGCAGCGGTTCGAAGGATTCGGATGGCTAAAATCCCACGAATGGTCTTTGGGCACGATCTAGGACTGTCCAGACGCAGCGCTCACGTTGATTCGCTGTCTTGAAGTCTCATAGTCTCAGGCAGAGCGCTCGGGAACGATTTAGGACTGTCAGGCCACCAACGGCGACGTTGATTCACGAGGCTGAAATCCCCAGAATCGTGTTTTGGCACGATTGGATAGTATGATTATGTTGCTCTCAAGCGGGGAATTTCACGTAATTGATACAATTGCGTGTGTGGACCTGTGAATAGGAAGCTCGGATGGACGGCTTATTGTAA
The DNA here is from genome assembly GCA_963575745.1 of Prorocentrum cordatum. Classification (NCBI taxonomy): domain Eukaryota; class Dinophyceae; order Prorocentrales; family Prorocentraceae; genus Prorocentrum; species Prorocentrum cordatum. The sequence continues at coordinate 598,066 of CAUYUJ010016127.1, forward strand.
CTTTGTCATCGCAGACCAACGTGCAGCGCGCGTTCGTGTAATTATTTCCTACGCGAGGTCGCTCGGCCCGCTGCCAACAATGCGGCCTGCCTTGCACGGGATGTGCTTCGCCTAGATGGCCGCGGCCCAACGCCGCCGCGCATCAGCGACAGAGCGTCGCCGACGGCCCAGAACGCGAAGCCTTACGGTGTCTCGCCGCTCGCCCGCCTCGGGCAGACGCGACTTCGACGCGGCCGCGCAGGTTGGGAAACGCATTGAGGACGATGCGCTGCTCGAATTCTGGGATGTTCGAAATCATGTGGCCAATGCCGTCGGGGACGTCGGGGGCCCCTTCTAGACGCTCGAGTACCTCGGGGTCGCGCGCCCCCTCCCTCTCCCTCCTCCCTCCTCCCTCCTCTCCTCCCTTCCCTCTCCCTCCTCTCCCCCCTCATCCTTATGCCTCTCTGCCCTGTCCCCTCTCCCTCCTCTCCCTCCTCCCTTCTCCCTCCCCTCTCCTGCCTCCTACCTCCCTGTTTTTTTTCTTGTTTGTTTGTTCTCTCTCCCTCTCTCTCTCTCTCTCTCCCTTTTCTTTTTCTGTTCTCTCTCTCTCTCTCTCTCTTTCTTCCTCTACCTCTTTTATATGTCTTTCTCTGTCTACCTCTCTCTCTCTCTCTGTCTCTGCCTCTAATCAACCGCCCCCCTCTTCGCTCCTTCTCTCCTTGCCGTTTCCCTCTTCATTCGTCCCTCCCCCTCCCGTCCTCCCGCTCTCCCTCGTTCTCCACCTCCTCTTTTTGCAGGGCTCCCACCGATTTCAATGGCGGGCACATGCACGCCCACGAAGGATTGTCCGCCCGTTCAGGTTTGCCCGCATGTCTAAGCTCGCCGTCCCCACATACAGAAAAAATCCCCCCAAAGGGGGTGTGACCGAAGACAAAAAGGGCGGGTATCGATGGTGTGGGGAACTCGTTTTGAATGACACGCGGGCAAGTAAGAGCGAACAGTCTTAGAATGATTGTTGTTGGCGGTGTTGTTGTTGAGCTGTGTTTTTCTATCAAGGAAAATCTTACTCCTCAAACTGTGTCCCTGGCCCCCGGCTTACAACAACAACAACAACAACACCAACAACAACAACAACAACAACAACAACGGCTCCAACTTGATACTTCCTCGAAATTTACTCTGGTCCCCCGCTCCCGCTTGAGACTTCCTCGCAATTTACTCAAGCATCGCGCTCCCGCCTGAGACTCCCTCGCAATTTACTCAAGCGCCACGCTCTTCCTATTCAGGAATCGCGCGTTCGCTGAACTTCTCCCAATTAACTTAGGAACCGCTCTCTCGCTGGAAACTTCCTGGCTAATCACGCAAAATTCACGATCGATCCGCCCGCTCGGCCCGCCCGCCCGCTCGACCTGGCCGCCTGGGCCCGCCTTCCGACCTGCCCGCTATGGGTCTGCCCACCCGATCTGCCCGTCTGGTTCTACCATGTGTTTTCTGCTCCTTGCCTCCCTCCCGCTAATTTCACTCGCGCTCCTTTCTTCTCCGTCCACCTTCCACCCGTCTTCTCTTCCTTGTTTTAGGGGATGCACTAAATGCAAGCGGCAGGTAAGGGCGATATACCCCCTAAGCGGATACGATCGAAGACGAGGGCGGGTACCGAGGGCTTGGGATATACGTATTGATTGGCACGTGAGCACGCGTGAACGAACAATATTAAAATGATTGTTACTGTTGTAAACCGGGGGCCAGGTGCCCAGCTTGAGCCGAGTGGGTGCGAGCCCCGGGGGAAGCACTTGAATTGAAAACCACAATGGTCACCAGAGGGGGGGGGATCAGCCACACATAACATATTCTTCAATCGTGAGAGTTCTACAACACCAACAACAACACCAACAACACCAACAACAACAACAACAACATCATCATCATCATCATCATCATCATCATCATCAACAACAACAACCACAACAACAACAACAACAACAACAACCACAACAACAACAACAACACCAACAACAACAACAACAACAACAACAACAACAACGCAACAACTTTGCCGGCCCCGGCCTTGCCGGCCCCTGCCACCCCCTTTGCCGGCCCTGGCCCGGGGCTAGCAAAGGGGGTGGGGCGTGCACAGGCCTCGTCTGAGAGCGTTCGGGCGCCAGGTCTGCCGCCGCCGCTGCCGGCCCCGGGGGGTCCTTCCAGTCAGGCGACCGCGCGCCTGGGTGTAGCAACGCCCCAGCCGGCCCCGGGAGACGCCTCTCCCGAGCGGAAGAGTCCGCTGGGGCGCCTTCCAACACGGCAGCCGCACACTCTGGTGTGCCGACGCTTCTGCCGGCCCCGGGAAGTTTTCTAAGGAACCCTGAGGAATCCCTAGGGACTCCTGGGGAATCCTGCGGATTACGCAGGAAATCCTGTGAATCCCGAGGAGTAAAGCCTTAGAATCCCTATGATCTTCCTGGGGATTCCCTACGGAAGACGTAGGGAATCCTCAGGAATCCTTCGGGAAGACCTGCGGAATCCTTACGAATCCCGAGGGGAACCCTAGAGAAACCCCTGAGGAATCTCTCAGGGAACTTGAGGTATCCTTAGGGGTTCCTATAGGAAACCTAGAGACGCCCTAGGGAATCCCTAGGGAAGCCCCCAGGAATCCCGAGGAATCCCAGAGGATGCACTCGGGAAAGCATAGGAATCCCTAGGGAAGACCAAGGGAATCCTTAGGAATCCCCAGGATACCCTTACGGAGTTCTTAAGAATCTTTAGGAAAGCCCTCGGGAATCCTAGGAATCCAAAGGGAAGCCCGAGGGAAGCCCCAGGGAATCCCGAGGGAAGCCCTAGGGAAGCCGCAGGGAAACTCTAGGGGAGCACAAGGGAATCCTTGGGAACTCCCCAGGCAAGCCGCAAGGGAGCCTTAGAGAATCCTGGCAACTCCCTGGGGAAGCCCTGGGGGAACCCTGAGGAATCCTGGCTCCTCGGCGAGCGTGCGCGCAACACCGAGGGGGGCGGGGAGAACTCGACATCACCTCGGCGAGCGGCGCGGGGGGAATCGGCATCGACTTCGCCGAGTTCCCGCCGAGGCCATGCGTTCGGGCCGAGCTCCAGCAGCTCCGCCCCCGCGAGCGGCGGGCCGCGGGCGCTCCCGCACGAGCTACTCGAGGGCGCTCCAGCAGAGGCGCGGCGCGGACTCACAAGACCGCGCGCCGCCGCTGGGGAGGCTCCGCGCGGAGAGTGGGCGGTCCGCGCGGAGCGCCGCCGCGCGGGCGGTCTCGGCGGTGCAAGCTGGCTCGGCCATCAGCCCCTGCCGAGCTAACGCGGAGGGCGATTGCGCCTGAAGGGAGACGGCGGCCCACACACAAACCTCGAGCTGGAGCCACAACGGATGCGTACGGATCGCTCCTCCTGCTTCTCGCCCCCCCCCGCCGGCTCCGAGTGGGGATGACAGACAAGGGGGAGAGGGGTGGGGAAGCCTCGACTGAGAAACGGCGCTGCGTCGCCGATAGCTCGGCGGCGTGCCCCGCACTGCGGAACCGCACGTTCCTGGGAGGGCTGGGGCGCCCAGATCGGGGGCGGCCAAGAGGGGGGCGTCCAAGAGGGGGGGGCGCAAATCATGGCCGGCGGCACGTGCGCGGCCCAGGGGGGGGGCCAGGAACGCAATGAAAGAAGAAGAGGCGCCATGGAATTTTAGGAGATATCATGCCCCACGCCATGATCCCCCCCCCCCTAGTCCTCAACCCCCTCTCGGCCGCCCCCGCCCAGGCCCCGACTGGCGTGGCCTGGGCGACCAGGGCTCGATGCTCCCGTGCCCCCCAGGCCAGGCACCCGCCCCGACCGGCGAGGCCTGGGCGATGGGGGCTCGACGCTCCCGGGCCCAGGGCCAAATCCCCCCCCCCGCTCCTCTGTGATGCGGGTGCCGCCGCGCCGCTGGTGTCGCCCCCGCTCGTGCTCGGAGAGTTTTTTGGGCGTTTTGCCTGTCCCTCTCGGGGTCAGGTCTCGCTGCTTTTTGCACGTGCTCTTTTTGTCTGTCTTCTTGCTTGCTTGTTTGATTCCGTTCATGTTTCCTTGTGTTCTTTCAGCTTGCCTTCTTTTTGCTTGGTCTTCTCAGTCCCCAGCGGCGTCGCCCTCGGTCTCAGGTCGCCCAAGGAAGGACGCTCAGCGCAGGTCGCAGTCTCTCGGCGCGGGCGCGCAGCCAGCATCATGCGCGCAAGGCCGCGCAAAAAATACAGCAGGAGCGCAAGGCCGCGCAGCACATGGGGCTGGTCCGCGGCCGCATCTTGCGTGCATCGCCCGCCTCAGCGCCTGCGGAGCGGCACGGCGGCGGCCGCACTCGCATCCCACTCCCGAAGGAAGCCCTCCTGTCGGCTGCGCGTGAGGAGCGACCCCGGGCAAGAGCGACCTCCGGTGCGCGGCCTCAGGGGTCCGCGGCGGGGGCCCATCCAAGCAATTCAAGCGCGCCAGCCATTGCTGGTGGGACCCCTGTGAGCGTGTGGATGCCACGACGATGGACACCCTAACAGTCCTATCATTGAATTTCAAATGTTTTCTAATGTAGGGAGCATGTCCTAACCATGTTTTAAGCATGTTCAACACATGTTTAAGACATGTTTAACACGTGCTTTAGACATCTGGAAATTATTTGGCAACATGCTTCCTCTCCATTGATCGTCCTCCACAACTCTGAGCCCGCACTGACGATCACCCCCGCGAAGGGTCACTCTTCCGCGTCTTGCCATCGCTCGGACGCCCATTCCCAGTGCACTGTTCGGTCTCGCGCGCTTCTCTTCGCAGGATGCTCCAGGATGCTCCTCGCCAAGAGACGCGCACACGTCCGAGCGATGCCAAGGCGTAGCCGATCCTGCTTCTTCTTGTACGGCGCCAGAGACTGGGCCTTCCGAGCCTTCTTCTCCCTGGGCAGCGGCTGCTGCAGCGGCTGCGGCTGCTCCCGCGCGTCGCTGGCGTGGGACTGTGGCGCTCCGGGCGTGGCCGGGGTGGAGTCGCCGTTGCGCCTCTGGTGGAACTCGCGGAGCTGCTGCTTCTGGGCCCGCCGCTTCTGCCTCTCCAGCTCGGCAGCCTCCCGCTTGGCCTCGTTCTCGGCGCGCTCCTTCATCCCGTCCTTTGCCGCCTGGGAAAAAAAAAAGCCCCCGCGGAGGTCCCCGCGGAGTCCCCTGGGAAGCGACAAGCCCCGGAAAGAGCTCCGCGGGGGCTCTTCGCGGAGGCCCCCGCGAAAAGCCCCCGCGGAGGTCCCCGTCCTTCCCAGACCCCCGACGTAATGATTTTTTCATTACGTCAACCCCCAAAGGTCCCGACCCTTTCCCCATGACCGGCTTTGCATCCCGAGTCGTTTTTTGACGCTCCCGAGGCCCGGTGAGGGCCCCCGGAGGCCGAAAATCAGGAAAAACCTCCCGTCATGATTTTTTCATGACTCGAGGGGGTCTGGGTCTGCCGCCTGGGAAAAAAAAGCCCCCCGGCTGCTCGAAGAGATAAAGCTCTCGGAGGTCCCCCCGCGGGCTGCTCGACGCGGCGCGGGGAGCGCGCGCGGAGAGCGCGCCCGGGGGCGGCGCCGCCAAGGGGGGGTGTGTGTCTGGCGCCGGCCCGTGGCGCTCACAGGGACCTCCGAGAGATTACAGAGCAGTTTTTAATACATAGGATGTTTAAACACATAGGACTCTTAATGCATGAAGGATTCAGGAACAAATGAATGCATCGACTCATCCTTGTATTTATTAACGATATCGCCGGAGGGCGCCGCCCAAAAAAAATATTTATTTTATTTTCTGTGCTGGCGATATCGCCGGGGGGTTTACTGTTTGCTTGCCAGGGTTAACCAACCTTTATTTTTAATACATGGTCCGCACGCGGAGCATGCATTGAAAACGGCATTGTATGCTCATGCCCCTGCCGTTTCTCGAGTCTCCGCCGCCTTCTGCACGGCCCACTCCGCCACGCGCTTCTTGAGCTGCTCCTGGTTTTTCCTCCACTTCTCCTGCTCGGCCTTCTCCCTGCGGGCCAACTCATCGCGCTCGTCCTGTTTCCGCTTCTCCTCCGCGATGCGCGCCGCCTCGCGCTGCTGGTACCACTGCTCCAGCTTCGCCTGGACCCTCTCCTGCTCCGCGTCCCTCCTCGCCACCTGACATTGCATCTCGGGGGGACCTTGTCTGCCATATCGCATCTCTGTCTGCGCCGAATCCGCGCCGAAACCACCTCAAACCCGCCTCGGTCATAAGAAAAGACCGGCATTCAAGCTTACAGCCGGCGGCGAGCCTGGGGAGAAATGAGAAGTAAAGGCCTTCTCTCAGTAGGCTCGGAAGTCCACCGGCCTTCTGAGAAGCTCTCCAAGCCGTCCCCGTAGACGAGAAGACCACTTCTATCAGGTGTGCTGGCTTCTGAGCAGTCCCGCCGCCTTCTGAGAGGGCATCCTCCCTCTCACCTCCCCCTCTCGCTCGCCGCCGCACGAGAAGACCGCCACTCGAGCTCACAGGGCAGACAAAGAGGCCCCCCCGAGGTTGCAACGAAAGCCACCTCCTCCTGCGTCTTGAGCCAGCCCTCGGCCTCCTCGCGCGACCTACTGATCAGCTGGGACCGGACCTTCTCGGGCAAACGGTCCAGGCTCAAGTTCGGCGCGTCTGCGCCCGTGTTCCCCGCGAACACCCTCGGGGAGCGAAAGGTAGGACGAAGCCAAGCCGACGGTCAAATCGGGTGAGGACAAATCGATAACCTCTGAGATCCGGCGGCTCTGGATGGATCGGGCGCCGCGGCCTTCTCGGAGCGTTCCGCTCTGAGAGCGTTCCGGAACGATCCGGAACGGACTTACCCGTCGGTCGGAAGAAGTAGGTAGAAACATGAAGTAGGAAGGCGTTGAAGTGGGTTGGGTCTCCGCCCGCCCCCTGGCGAGGAGGGAAGAGGGGAAGCCACTCGATCGTTGCAGTAGGAAGGCGCTCAAAGCAGATTGGAATCTGGGACTCCAGAAATACATACTCCAACGACCGATGGGTAACTATCCTCGTCCCAGCCCCGCCCGACGAGGAGCACGACGGAACATGCTTGGTGCCGTGTTCGGCCCCTGGCGGCCCTGCCGGGTCCCTGGGCTGTCAACAGAAACGACTCGGCAGGAGTAGCCGAGGGACCTCCACGAGCCTACATGGTGAGAAATCACGGCGTTCCAAAGGTTTGGGGATGGCGCCGCGCCGAGTCGTTGGTGCATTGGCGACGTCAAAACTGCGAGGATTGGAATCTGAGTCGAGCCTCATCGCCAGTGCATCGGCGATGCGACACGGGCTTCTCCGACCACGCTAAGGCTCGGACCCCGTCTTGGGTGGCCCGGACCTGGGCGAGTTCAGCAGCGCGACCTTCACGTTGTTCTCGTACAGCTTCAGCGCCCGCCTCTCGATCGCCTTCTGTGACAGCACGCGCTCCTGAGCATCGTGCAACCGATCCCCATCTTCACTGGCATGGCCTTGGAACCACTGGCCGACCTACCCCCCCTGGCCATCGCTCGGACGTCCGTTCCCTGTGCTTTTGTTCGGCTTCGTGCGTGGCTTCTTCGCCAAATGATCAAGGATGCTCCTCGATGGTCCTCGCCGAAGGAAAAATACACACGTCCGAGCGATGCCAAGCCTCCTGCACGCCCCTCCTCCTCCTCCTCCTCCTCCTCCTCCTCCTCCTCCTCTCCTCCTCCTCTCCTCCTCCTCCTCCTCCTCCTCCTCCTCTCCTCCTCCTCCTCCTCCTCCTCCTCCTCCTCCTCCTCCTCCTCCTCCTCCTCCTCCTCCTCCTCCTCCTCCTCCTGCCCCCCGAGATGGGGATGTGTGCTGTTCTCTGCGGACCTCGCGGGGCCTGTCCCTTTTTGGGGGGGCCGGTGCTGCGGTCCGGTGATGCGGGCAAAACAACCGTCGATCTGTGGACCGTCGAAGTGGAGACGGACCGCCGAAGTGGAGGTGGCCACCGTCGACAAAACAGCCGAATCGACGGACCGTCGGAGCGGACCGACGAGAGGTCCGCGCGTGCCGTGCCTACCCTTTTCTGCTTCGGGGACTGGCACGACGGTGCTGAGCTCCGGGTCCAGCGGCGGCCTGCCGCCTGGCCTCCTGGCCGAGGGGGCGCCGCCGCTGCTCGCCACGCCCTCGCGCGGCGACCGCTGCGGCGTGGTCGGCAGCAACGTCTGCGCGAGCGCGACGTCGGCGAGCGTGGGCGCGCCCTCGAGGGAGCAGAAAGGGGGCGGCGCCACCAGCACCGCGATGACGAGGAGGACGGGCAGGAGGAGGAGGGGGAGGAGGAGGAGGAGGAGGAGGAGGAGGAGGAGGAGGAGGAGGAGGAGGAGGAGGAGGAGGCCAAGGAGGGGGAGGAGGGCGAGGACGGGGAGGACGAGCAAGGCCAAGGCGAGGACGGCTGGGCGCGAGGCTGGCCAGGGCGAGCCGCGGCGGCATCCCGCTCGAGACATCTCCAATCCCAGGTATCGTGGACCTCCTCGCTGGGGTTTCCCCGCTGGTGGCGGTGGTGCCGAATTTCCTCCCTCCGAATGGTGCGTCCCGCCCCTGTCAGGGGCAGGAGGGTGAGGAGAGCGAGGAGGATAGAGGAAAAAAGGGGCGGAAACAGGACTGCCAGCAGAAGAGCGAGCGGAGGCGGAGGAAAAGAAAGAGGCAAACATTCACCCTCAACATTAGCACGTCGCCCTTTGTCGTGACGGAGGGGGAGGAGGTCCTCAGGATCTTCGATGTGTCTTACGGTGGGGGCATTGGATAAGGAGCCCTTAGGTAAGGAATCCAGGGACTGCATGCCGGTGGAACTCCAATCGAAGCTTGGCCATGAATATCACCGCCGCCCTCATCATATATAAGGAATCCTCGAAGGTCTGCAGCCTCCTGGGCGCATTCCTTAACCAACGCGCCCCTGTATCTCTCAGGGGCAAATTGGGCCGCCGCTTTCCCTCCGCTGCGCCGCGCGCCCCCGCCGCCTCCCCGCCCTTGCGCCCAACTGCAGATCTGAGCCAATCCTCCCCCTCCTCCTTCAGTTCCTCCTCCTCCTCCTCCTCCTTCCTGCTGCTGGGGGTGGGGAGGGCAGGATACCCCACGCGCACCAGGCACCCGGCGGGGCCCGTGTGGCGTGGCCCGTTTGGAGGGTGGGCCCGCTGGGGGTGGGCCCGCAGGTGGAGCTCCTCGCTGGGGGGAGGGCCCGCTGGTGGCGGCAGTGCCGCCTTTCCCGTCGCCTGTCCTCGGGCGCAACCCTCGGCGAGAGGTGCGGGGACAAGAGGCCCTCCACGTAGCCCTTCGCGGCCTAGAAGGGGAGGCGGGAAGGGAAGGTGGAGCAGGAGGCGGGAAAGCGCAACGCTTCGGACCAGGTCTGCTCATCCACGGGCGGAGGGGACAAACGCCCTCTGCCCGCATCTCTTCGGCGGAAGGGGCCGCAAATAACTGGTGCAGGGGGCCGGGACCACCCCGCTGGCGCGGTCGAAAGGGAGACCCTGATTCGCCACCCCTCACAAGGATCGTGGCCTCCGAGGGGGGGGGGCCGCAATCGACTTCGCCGCCTCCCGCCCCAAGGGGCCCCCAAGAGCCCCCCAAGAGGCCCCAGGGGAGCCCAATACGCCGCCAAGGAGCCCCAAGACGCTCCCAAGAAGCCCCCAAGAAGCCCCCAAGACGACCCCAAGAGGCCCCAAATAGCGCTCCAGGGCCGGCGGAATGAGCGTAGCGATTAAATAACTGGTGCAGGGGGCCGGGACCACCCCGCTGGCGCGGTCGAAAGAGGGACCCTGATCAGAAAAAAAAGGCGTGGCGGTGAGGGCGTGGAGCGTCCCCTCTGCGCGCCCGTGCTTCAAGGACACATCGGCGTTGAGCGCGCTCTGGCGTGCGCGCCTCGGCGCCCCGGGAGGAGGCTCCGCCTTGGGGCCTCCCCCTTCGGCGGCCCAGCGCCAGGACTGCTGAACAAGTTGCCAGGTACACTCGCAGCGCACGAAAGGAAGAAAGGAAGGGAACTAGCACTGGTGTGCTGTCGGTGAGCAGCAAGCCGCGCCTGGATACTCTCCTGGAAGGTGGCCCCACGGGAAGCAGGCGTGCGGAAGTCCTGTTGAAGCTCGTTCCATGCGAGCTGTGCTCTATGGGGCATGTGGAGGAGGGGTCTGGACGGTTCCTGGATGTTACGCAACGTGAGTGCGAGGATGTGGAGGCGCGCTACTGCAGCGCCGAAGGGGCTTGTGGTCCGCGTGGCTTCGCGATCCTGGGGTGGCTGTTGTCTGGCCGTGGTGAAGCGTTGCGCGGCGTCTCCGACCGGTGCGCTGCACTGGTGGCGCTCGGGCGCCTGCACCTTGGTGGGTGGTACTAAGGCCTTTGGCCACCGCTCCCTGGCGGGGCGGAGATTCTGCCCGGTGGCAGGAAGCACTGCGTTGGGGAGCTGTTTGTGCGACGGCACTGGCCAGCCTAGCGGGTTGGGGTCACGGGGCTGGCCCTTGGGGCGCACGGCGCAGGCCGCGACCCCTCGCCTTCCACGTGCAGATCCTATCCCGGGCGGCTGGCGTCGCTGGCGTTGCTGTGCACTGGGGTGTGGCTGTGTCAGGGGCGACGGTGAGATCCGTGCTGCCTCCCGCGTTGTCCGCCGCTGCGTTGTCCTGCGTAGGTCGCAATGTTGCGCCCGAGGTGGGGTCATGGTGGACCTCCGCCTCCTGGGTCGCTGTTGTCACGTGCCTGCTCGGACGTGTAAGTGGACCATCGTCATCCGCGCCGGGGCCGTTGCTGTCGCGACGGTCTGGCGGGTGATGAGCGTCCTCGCTGCCTTCGAAGTTGTCGGGGGGATGTCCAATATATCGTCGAGCTAGTCAAAATTCCCTGGCCCCGGCGGGTCTTGGGCGCGCGGCGGGTCGCCGGGCGGGCCCGGCGGCTCGTCCCCGCCGCCCCCATATGGCGAGCGGGGTTGGTTTCATCCGGTGGAATCCGACCTGGAGCATCCGGCCCCTCGTCGTGGAAGTGGGAGCTCGCGGAGACGGCAACCATCCGTCGTGACCGCTACGCTGCGAGGAACGGCCGCGAATGCATGTCGCCACTTGGCCGCGTTGATCAAATCCTGCGGCGCGGAGTGCACGCGGGCCCCCACAGTTGCCAGCGCGCCAGCGCGGCGGTTGACGGCCTCGGCGATCGGAAGGGCGCGGCCTTCGTGGGCCCATTGCCCTCCGAGGTGGTCGGCGACTTTTTGGGCCCTGAACGCGACCAGTTTGGCTTGGACCACCCGGTGGATTGGCCAGAGGCCGACTTGTGAGCCCTCGGTCTGTGGCGGGGGGGCCCTTCGCGGAGGGCCTCGAACGCGTCGAGAAGCAGGCGTGGGCGGGCTTCTCCGCCGCGGCGGTGAAATAATCAAGCGGCGCCAGGCTCTCGGCCTGTCGCGCCGACTGCGCCAGGCCACGCACTCAGGCAGCACGGTTCAGCCAACGTTCTTGCCCGCCGTGCGCGCCCGAACCTGCCTCGGCGAGAAGGTGGCGGGCATGGGGCGAGCGCGCCGGGTCTGTGGCCGCGCAGGGCCACCGAGCTCAAGTGATTGGCCACTGGGGCCGCTGCATTCGTCGAAATGGCCCTTTTCTCGGCCCCGCGGCGATGGTCTCTGGATGGGCTGCGGGAATTCGTCTTGGGTGAGGATGGCCCACAGTGCCGCGCGTTCGGCGGAAGGTCTCTTCGCTGTTCTCCTTGATCGTGGTAGCTAGGCCCGTTCGCTCGTGGGCCCAGCGCGCGCATCTCCAGACGGCGCGTTCCCGGTTCTCCTCTCCACGGTTATATGCGGGCGGCAGTGGGAACGGGTCGGCCAGGATACCCGCCCGCGCTTCCTCCGTTGGGTGTGGTCACCGCCGCAGAAGTAGCCCAGCAGGAGGCCGAGCTGCCACGCGGCGCACGCGGCTACACCCCTGGTTATGCGCGGCCGGGCGTTGTCGAAGAAGTCCAGAAGTCGAGGCCTTGTTTAACCGCCGCCACCGCCCCCAGATCGTGTCTGGTGGTGGAGGGTCCGTCGGGGAAAGACTCGCCTCTGCGATGCCGCGAACGCATGTGCGAATGTCCCGATGGGACGGTGCAAACGCGACAGGTGCGTGCCCCAGTCGTCACGAATCGTTCCGAGAGCTGGCCAGTTCCTTCCCAGTTAGGCGAGGGTTTGCCAGACTCTGCCTGCCTACGGGGCTGCCTCCTTGGAAAATTCGCGCGTGGTCGCGGACCGCATCGGCTTTGGCGTTTAGACTGGTGTCTCGCCGCGCCTGCCTGCGCGCTCCAAGGAATGCCCCCCGCTGCGCGACGGCGCCGCGTTCCGCGGCATGGCCCGGGGCCACGATGCCGCGCAGAGCCCGCGGAGACATCCGCCATCGCCCCTCGGGGCGGACGGCGGCGAACAGCGCGCTGTTGCAGAGGGCGGGGGGCGTGGGGGTGGGGGGCGAGGGGGGCGAACAGCGCGGCGGCGTCGCGGGCGGCGGCGGCGTCGGCGGCCTCGCCCCCGCCCCTCGGCAGCGGTGGCGGAGGGGCCCGCGGCCAAATAGTCGCGCGCGAGCGCCGCGTCGCTCGCGCGCCGCTCATGACCTGGGGCCGTCGCCGCCGCGGCTTCAGCCTCAGAGTGGCCGGGGGGGCCCTTGTCGACTCCGCCCTGGGCTTTCATGCGCTACTGGGGCGGCAAAATCTCATCCAGCGCAGTCGGGGCCCTTGTCGCGATGGCCCTGCGGTGTCCTGACCAGCGCCTTCGGCGCCGTGGATCCTAGTGGATCGCCGGCCGCTTGGTGGACAGGCGGCGCCGCCGCGTTGCCCCGCTCGTCTGCGGGGCGGACTGGTGGGAGGTCCTGGTTGCTACACTCGCACTGGTCCCGCTGAGTTACACGGGGCGCCCGTGCAGCGGCGGCGACGCTGACGGCGGCCGCGGCGACGGCGCTGCCCATGAACCTTGCGCTGTTGGCCCGGGCCGCCAAGCTGGGTGCTTCCCTCGGCATTTCGATCGGGTAGACGTCTACCGCGTTGGCACGTTCATGTCTCGTGGCTTCGGGGTTCTTGCAAGCCTCGTCGTGCCCCCCAAACCGCGGCAGAGTGCCGCGTGGAGCCTGCCATCGGCCGTGCTTCGGGCAGCTCCTGGCGGGCTTGACTCGCGGGGGGGCCCGCCTCGACGCGGGCGGCAGGGGGCGCCTTTGGTCCACGGCCGGCCACCTGTTCGGAGCAGCACCCCTGGTGGAATCTGGATCGGCGCCCCGGCGGAGGCGAGTGGCCCTGACTCGCGCCGGCGCGGCTGCGCCAGCGGCGCCGGCCTGCGCGCGTGGTGGCGTTGGGGCGGCCATGTAATTATTGGGCGCCTTGCTGGTTGTGCCTCTGCATGTGTTCGTCCTTGGCGGCTTCGCTGGCGGCGGCGGTCCGCGCGCGCGCGCTCGCCCGCCCCCCCTGGCACCGCGGTTCTGGGCTCGGCCCCTTTCCGCCGCCCGCCCCCCGCGGTCGCGCGGTGGGCGACGGCGGCTGCGAGTCCGAGGCGCGCCCCTGCGACGCGCGGCATCTCGGGGCCGGCGCTCCGCGCGGGGCCGTCAGCGGGGGCGCGAGCGCGACGGTCCGGCACGGGGCGTCGCTGAGCTTGGCCGGAGTGTCGGTCGGGGCCCGCTGGTCTCTGACATCCCTGTCCACTTGGGGCGCGGGCATGTCGAGCCCCGTCGCTCAGTGGTGGCTTGGCTCTCGCGGCAGCTGCGCCGTCTTCGCCCAGTGGCTTCGTTGCGCCGTCGGCGGGTTTCGCCGCGCTGCCCCCGCCTAGCGGCGGCTGGCCGCTGGCAGCGTCAGATGCCGCGGCGCGGTCTGCCATTGCCTTGCCGGCGTCGACAGCGACGCGTTTCTTCTACGCTGGCGCCGCGAAACCGGGGGGGCGACGCCGAGCCAGCTGGGCCTCTCGCAAGAATAGCGGGTCGGGCTGCGGGGTTTCATGCAGGCGTCAGCGACGGGGCCGAAGAACTCCAAGGCCCCGAAGCGTCATTCGCCACCTTCGAGGACGTCGAAGGCAGGCGAGTCGGGGCGCACCGCTCGGTTCCTCCAGAAAGGCGCAAAGTCGGCTCATCGGCGTGGGTCTTGGCGAGCCCTTCGCTCGAACGATTCCAGTCGCGGCCTATGTCGTTCTCACTTGCGCCCCGGCCATGCCCGCCATAACGTGTCGCCAATCTTTCCAGGCCTTCCTCTTGCTGATGCCGCGGTGGCTTGCTAGCGCGTCTTCCGGGTAAAAGATCGCGCGGCTCGCTGCGGTGACGAGCGACCTGCCCGGGTTCCATGGCGAAGCATCCCTGTGTGCGACCCTCGGCGGAGCCCTGGTTAGCTGCCCTGGAGGTCCATCTGGTTCGGCTGGCTGCCTGGTTTAGGCGACAGCATCTGGCCGTCGGGTGGCCCTCCGCGCGGGGCAGCGTGACCCTGCGGCTGTGCGAGGAGGCCTGATGGCCCGCTCACCTTTGCAACGCCTTGTGGCAACGTGCTGATTGCGAGCGTTTGCTTAGACATGTCTTCCGGTGGTAGTAGTGGTCCCAGGCTTCAGGCTTGCGATGTTGGTGTAGGTCGTTGCTGGGGGTCGCATTTGTCGGCCGTCAGCAGATGGGATTCTAGCGTTATGTGCATCAATCCAGAGCCGCGCCGGTGTCGCGGCTGCTGACACCGCGCGCGTTGTGCCTTCCGTTGCCACGCAAGGCGCGTAAACGCATCCATGGGTTTGCTGGGCCACCTCCATGAGGTTCAGTGGACCATGCCAGTGGTAGATTGTGTCGCCTGTCTCTTGGCCATACGCAGCGCGGTTGGGTGCGCAGCTCGATGTCCTTGGCGTGTCGGAGCTGATGTGCACAGACGGACGTGCGTTGAAGACGTATTCGGGATTGGTGCAGACCCATCTCCTTGGTAGGTGGTCGTTGTCCTGGGCTATCCGTCGCCATGGCGCATCAGGTCCGCGGCTGTACCTGGTGGTGTTGATGGCCTGTGCGGGGCAGGCCATCTGGTCCTGCAGTTCGCGCGGACAGCTGTGGGTTTGCACCCTCCAAATGTGTCAGACTGCGTAGCGTGGCTGCACATTGATATGCAAGGGCGCCGGTTGCCCGCATGTGGATGCCGTTGGCCTTGACCAGGATCCACCCCATGCGCGGTGGGGGTGGTGTCGCACGGTCGCCCTGCATGGTGACGCCCCACGGAAGATACGAGCCGTCGTGGATTTGGTGTCTGTCCGATGAGACGGACAAGGGGCCATCCTGGTGCACATACTTGGCCGGGTACATCGCGGATGTGCCAGTGTGCAACGTAGTATGTTCGCACGGTCGGATCCAGCTGGTACTCGTCCAGCAGCTGGTCGATGGCTGCTGCTGGTGTGTGCGTGTGTGAACTGATGGTCTCTTCCACCATCCCTGCGGCTTCGCCGTCCGAGATAGCGTGTTCCTGTAGTCCAAGCATTGCTCCAGTTTTACCCAAATGTGTGAGGGCTTGCGACCAGGTGCCCAGGTGCGCTCTTGTAGCATCGCGGCCCTGTGTCTTACGCGGATGCTGGTGCTACTTCGCGCCAGCCCTGGTGGGCTGTGAAGAGCGCGGGTGCAAGTGCGCTCGGGCAGGGGAGTGGCCGCGCGGCCCTCGTCGCCCTCGCCGTGACGGTCGCTGCCACGGTCGTGGCCGCAGCCGCCCTCGCCGTCGTCGTCGGCGCATCCAGTGGCGCCGTCGACGCCAACGCCATCGCCACCGTCGCCGCAGCCGCCGCCGCCGTCGTCGTGGACATCGACGACTTTACGTCGGCGCCTTCGCTTGCGCTGTCGTCGTCGCCGACGCCGCCACCACTGTCGCCATCGTCATTATCGTTATCGTCATCGTCGTCGTGGCGGCTTGGTCGGCGCTGTCGTCGTCGCCGACGTCGCCACCGTCGCCATCGTCGTCGTCGTCGCCTTCGTCGTCGTCGTCGTCGTCGTCGTCGTCGTCGTCGTCATCGTTGGCGCCTTCGTCGGCGCCTTCGCCAGCGCTGTCGTCGTCGGCGACGTCGCCGCCGTCGCCATCGTCGTCATTGGCGTCGTCGTCGTCGTCTTCGTCGTCGTCATCATCATCATCGTCGTCGTTGGCGCCTTCGTCGGCGCTGTCGACGTCTTCGTTGTCGTCGTCGTCGTCGACGTCAGCGCCTTCGCTTGCGCTGTCATCGTCGCCGACGTCGCCACCACTGTCGCCATCGTCGTCATCGTCATCGTCATCGTCGTCGTCTTCGTTTGCGCCTTCGTCGGTGCTGTCGTCGTCGCCGACGTCGCCGCTGTTGCCGTCGTCGTCGTCGTCGCAATCGTCGTCGTCGTCGGCGCTGTCGTCGTCGTCGTCGACGTCGCCGCCGTCGCCATCGTCGTCGTCGGCGTCGCTGGCTTCGTCGGCGTCGCCGCGGCCCTCGTCGTTCCTGCCATCCCGCCGTCGCCATCGCCGCAGTCCGGCCACACATTTGGCACTGGCGAAGTACTCCGCTGGTTATGTTCGACGGAGTGGCAGACTGGGCAATGGGGAGGAAGCGGGGGAGGAGGTGGAGAAGGAGGAGCCAGGACAGGGAGGAGAAGGAGGAGCAGGGGGCAGGAGGAGGAGGACTCGGAGGAGGAGCATGGAGGCAGATCGGGGATAAAGAACAGGAAAAGGAGGGGGGGAAGATGAAGGGGCCCTGGGACACACAAGTAAAGACACACAAATAAGAGGATTCCCCCTGTTTGCCCACATTCTCTGGACTTTCGTTTCCCCCCCCCACTTCCCACATCTTCCCACATCTTCCTGGGGATCGACGATTCATGGTGTCCGTGTGTTCTTCTCTCCTCCTGAGAGGAGCAAGGCGAAGAGAAGACGACGACTGCCACGACGGCGGCGGCGGCGGGCGGCGTCGGCGACGGCGGCCGGCGGCGCCACGCGGCCGAGCCGACGACGACGACGACGACGACGACGACGACCTGCGGCGGCGGCGGCCGGCGGCGAGGCCGCGGGCCTCCCGGGGCGTCAGCGGCCCCTCGGCGGGCTGCTCGGCGGGCAGGTCCTCGCGAGCGGGGGGGCGTTGACCTAAGGAACCCTACATAAGGAACGAGGCCCCTTATATCCATAAATTACAAGCTTCGGCTTCCCATCGAAAGCCCACGGAAAACCTTGGGCACGCTGTGAAACAATCAAGGAACACCGAGCCCCTCCTCAACGAAAAGGGTTCCTTCCTCAGCGCCCCGACTGTAGGGGTTCTCATTGAGATCCCCTGTCGATCACAGAGCAGAAGCAGGATGGGGTGAGAATGGGGAGGAGGAGGAGCAGGAGGAGGCGGAGGAGGAGGAGGAGGGACCAGTGCAGACCCGAGACGCACCGGCGACGTTGCAATACACACTCTCCCTCCAAATCAGAACATGTCCCTGGCCAAAGGTGCCTTTCCAGGGAGGCCCCCAAGGCCTCCAGAGCATCCCCCACGAGGCCCAGAGGGCCCCAGGGGCTCCACCTTCGGAGTTTGACAGAACCCCCTGTAGTAAAACGTGGCACCTCGGGCCCGAACCTGGCGGGCGCACGCTTGGAACATGACAGCCGCGGCGCCCTCCCGAGAACCGAGAACGGACGAGTCACGAATCGACGTGTCAGGGTGGGGGTTCTGTCCACCCCCGACACATTGGGCGGCAAGGGTTAGGTCGGGCGTGTCCCCCTACAGGGAGATTTGGCACGAGAAAAAACATACCCCCAAAATGCCCAAACAATACCCCAAAGAGGCCACCAAAAATGCTTCCCAGACTACTGTGTGACTATTCCTGAGTTTTCCTCCTGCAGAGGGACAGGCCCGCCTCCAGGCCAGGGGCACCTTGGGAAACCCCAGGAGGGGGTCTTCGACCTGGACCCCCAGGGCTGGGCACGGGGGGCGAGGGGAGGGGGCCGCGCCGTCGAGGCAGCGAGCGCTCGCGGAGTGCCGGTCGTCCTCGTCGTCGTCGTCGTCGTCGTCGTCTTCGTCGTTGTAAGCCTTGCCATCCTGCCGCTCATTCGCCAACTCCCCGTCCTCCTGGTCGTTGTCGTCGTCGTCGTCCTCCTCCTCCTCCTCCTCCTCTTCCTCCTCCTCCTCCTCCTCCTCTTCCTCCTCCTCCTTATCCTCATCCTCATTCGCATCACCCGTATCATCGTCATCGCCATTACCATTGCCATCGCCATCGTCATCGTCATCGTGGTCGTCATCGTCGGCATCGTCATCATCAGCATAGTCGTCGTCATCTTTTTCGTTCCAATTCATCATCACCAGCAGCACGCTAACAAAAAAGAATGATCATTTTCATCATCATCATCATCATCATCATCATCATCATCAGCAGCAGCAGCAGCAGCATCAGCATCAGCATCAGCATCATCACCATCATCATAATAGATATCACCATCATCATCAACATCATCATAATCACCACCATCATTAGCATATTCATCATCACCAGCATCATCATCATCATCACCATCAACCTCATCATCATCATACTCATCACCACCACCAGCGTCAACAGCATCATCATAATCATCATCATAACCATCATCGTTATCATTAACACTATCGCCATCGTCAACATGTTAATCATGCTGATGATCATTAGCATCATCAGCATCAACATCATCAGCATCAGCAATATCACCATGGTCACCATTATCAGCATCGGCATCATCAGCATCATCATCACCATCGTCGTCATCATTATCATTATCATAATTCGCCTTGCTGCTCCCTCGCCTCTTGCGCCACCCCTCTTTTCTCCGGCGGCGTGCATCGCTCTTCTCTCCTTTGTCTGCTGAGAGTCCCCACAGCATACCCGCGGAGAGAGAACGAGAGAGAGAGAGAGAGACGGTACGAGTTCTTCCACCAGCTCATATCATCGTGGCTTCTCCGCGTTAGTCGCCTCCTTTCTCCAGCTGCGGCTGCTGCTGCTGTTCCTCCTCCACCTCCTCCTCCTCCTCCTCTCTTCATGCACCTCCTCCTCCTCCTCCTCCTCCTGCGCGTGCTTCTGCCACCGCTGCTGCTCCTGCTACTGCGCCTCTCCCCCTTTATTACTGTTGATTCGTTTCCTGCGCCGCCTCCTCGACATCCTGCGCGTCCCGCCTTTCCTCGTTTAACCCTTCGCGTTTCTCATGTTCCTCCTCGTCCTCCATCTCCTTCTGCTTCGCCACCTCCTCCTCCTCTACCTCTCTCGTCGTGTCCCTTCGCACCCGGCGCCGCCTCCTCGCCGTCCTGCCTCTGCGCCCGTTCCCCCCTCCCGCAGTGCCTCCTGTTCCTGCTCGGAGCGATTTGGGGCTGTAGAGTACTGAAGGCAACCGCCAACAAACACCGATAGACAACACAGCCAGACTTAGGCCAGAAGAGCACCCTTCAAGAACATGAGACCCTTCCGCCGGCTAAAACGAACAAGACATCCTAGGGTACCCCCCCGTAGGATGCACAAGAACATCTATCAGACGAAAAACACGATGGTACCCGCCCTGAACCGACCTCGACCCTGTTCCTCGGTCCGACTGTATACGAGTTCTGCCACTCGGAGGCTAATCGTGGGGTCTTCTCAGAGCCTCCTGGGGGGTCGCCATCTTGGGCCATCTTGGGCCAACCGGGGCTACACTGGAACCATGCTGGGGCCGTCCTGACGCCAACTTAGCCCCATCTTGGCCGCCGATGGTGTGTGTGTGTGCGCGCGCTAGATGTGAGCATCCACCTCACATTGCCCTCCCACTCGCCCGAATTAGCTACTTCGATCAAACCAGACGGACCGCACGCTTCGCGCGATGCTCGCCACCAGGGACATGGATATAATCATATAGAGTTGTTGCGTTGTGGTGTGGTTAGCCTGGTCTGCGCGAGCGCGTGTGCCCTTGGGGGTTTGCGCACATGCGTCGGGCCCCAAGGCGCCGCCAAAGGCGCTGGCGAGAGACCCCCGAAAGCGGGCGGATGCACCCCGTTGCATGAGCGTGGGTCAGGGGGTGGCAGGCCGCTTGCTGGCCCCAAGACGGCCCCAAGGTGCTGCCAAGATGGTGAAAATGTTTGGACAAGGAGCGTAGGGTCTGGAAGCGGGGTGGAACTCCAGTTGAAGCGCAGCCGCCTGCATCCGATCAGGAATCCTCCACGGTCTGATGCCTCCTAAGCATATTCCTGAACGGGCGCCCCCCACTGGATTGCCCAGGATGTCTTAAGCTACCCTTGCGCACTTCCAGACAGTCCCAGATGGCCGAGTAGCCTCTCCCAGGAGGCGAAGATGAGACTAGAATGTCTCGTTTCGCACAGCCAAAACAGCTGGGTCCCAAACGGTAGCAGTCAAACGCGCATGCAAACTTACGCGATGCAAATTCGCCTCGCGCCTCTTTGGGGCCTCAATAACCTTACACAGAGGCTCCGGTTCTCGCCGGCCCCATTAGGGCGGGGCGCGCCACAGCCCGCACTCCGCCCCACAGAGAAAAGCTCGTAGCCAGTCCGCGCGACCAGCCACGCAAAACCCAGCGAGGTTCACGGACAAATGCGCAGATGGCGGAGCGTGGCGATCCACTCACTCACTCATCGTCCGGGACAGTCGCAAGCCTGATCGCATGACTCGCACGTCCACTCAATTGTCGCAGTCATGGGGGGGCACCGCGCCAAGGCTGAAACTGAGGCCCCCTGCTGCGACAACTCGTCAGCCGTAGACCACCGCGTCGGCATTGGGCTCAGCTCCGTGCGGCCGCGGCTGCGGAAGGAATTTCTGGGGCGCGCGCCGTCCGAACCTCCAGGGACATGGCCTTCGGGTGGCGCTCGAGCGTGGCCCCGATGTCAAGCGGGATGAGCTTCCCAGGCACCTTCTTCAGCTCGTCAATCTTTTTGCTGGAAAAGACTGCCTGGATCCGCGAGCTTCCAGCCTCGAGATGCCAAGATGCTGGATATTCCCGCCCCCGCGCCGTTGGCAAATGCCGATCGCAGCGCTCGAACCAGCCCCGCCCTCGAACCGGAGGTTATCATTCAGCCCAGGGCCCAGATCTGTCGCTAGGAACTTCGTGCCCAGGGCCCAGCTGCAAGCCTTCGTCACACCGTAAGTCTCCGCCTCACCACTACTCAGACTGACAGGCACCTGTGCGCTGGAACTGCCGTGCCAAAGATGCGCGCCAAACAGCACCACTGTCCCAGACGTCGATCTCCGTGGCCACGGGCATCCCGCCCGGTCCGCGTTGCTCAGGGTCACGATGGCTCTCGGGAATCTCTGGCGCTTCCAAACCTACGTCAACGTCGGCCCGTGGATCAGGCATCGCACGCACCTCTTCAGCACCCCCCGGTGTCGGACAGTTGGTCTCGCCATCCCGCGCGCCGCCTCCTTCGCCGCAAGCTGGATGACTGCCTGGTCCAAAGCGAACAAGACCAGCCTCATCACGGCACTCCTGAAGACGCCCGCGTCGGAGTCATTCAGCAACCAGCCGATCAACTTTGTCCGCGGCATGGTGCTCCGCTGGGGCATCACTGCGCAGCTACCTCTTCATGTCCACGCGCGGGCGTGCCCGGCTGATGTCAAGGAACATAAGCACGACGTCGACTTCAGGGTCCTGCTCCATAGTTATGGCCCTCGACGTCATGGCCATCGACGCGAGATCCCGAACAGCCTTCAGGGGCACCGTTGCCCTGGAGACCGCGCCCCTGTCTCGGGCGTCGGTGGCGCTCCGCCTGTTCGTCTCCGTCGCCACGAGACGGATCGGCATTCCTTGTTCTCGACCAACCCCTCTTCGTATCCACCCAGCGTGCAGGAGTAGGCGGCTTCCCGCCCATGCGATCCACGGCGAAGTCCCTGTCGACGTGCTCCCAGATGTCCAGGTCGCCCACCAGGTACTTCATCTCCTCCTCCCTCGCGCGCCTCACCAGGGCTGGGTCCAGCGAGAAGCCCGACGCGTCGTCGGAGAACGCCGACTGGGGGGGCTCGGCCCACCGGCTCTCGGCGACCACTGGCACCTCGTAGTCGATGGTGTCCTCGAGCCCTGCCTCCTCGAGCGTCGGACCGACGTCCAGCGCGCCCACGAGGCCGCCTCCGTCATGGCCGCGTCGAAGTGCACGTCGGCATCCTCGCGGAATCGCGTGGGTCAGGGTCAGTGGGGACCGTCGAGGGTGTCAGCGCGGGCGCGCGCGCGCGAGGTGCGTGCCGGTTGGGGCAATCCACCGCGACCTCATCCAGGATGTCCGACGAGGTGCTGTACTACACCGTCGGCTTGATCACCAGTGCCATCATGCCACTAGGCCCTCGGACCTGCTGACCAGTGGAGCACAGGGTCCCGCGCCTGCTGTCCGCGCCATCAATGTTGAGCGGCTCGATCATCTCGTCAAACGTCCAGGGCTCGGCCGCCCAAGGGGTTCCGTGCAAGAAAAGCTGGCCCTTCGCGATCTGCTTCTCGTAGAGCACAACGCAGAGCCTGATGTGGCGGATAGCCTACTCCATCTTGAGCATCATCTTGGGACCGACCACGCAAGGCGGGGGCCCAATCACCAGCATGGGCCCAGTCTCGTCGATCTCCGCCTCGCACCTCTCCAGCACCTTCGGGTCCGACAGGTCCCAGCCGTGCCCGACGTCGAAGACTCGATCGTGGAATCGACGACGCCGCCGGCCGCGGGGCCGAAGACCCGCGCCTCCTCCGCGAATCAGCCAGGATTGTAGACCTCGGCCAGGCCCACCGCGCCGATGATGCAGCCCACCTCCTGCGTGAGCGCCTCGACCCGCTGGGCGCCACCGCTGCGTTCAGCTCCCTCCTGCTCCACCTCCGGCGAGCCGCCGTCGCGCGCGCGGCGCCTCCTCGCCAGCGACGAGCGCCCCGCAGCGGCGGGCGGCGGCGCCGCGATATCGGACGGCGCCGACGGGTCGGCCACGGCCGGCGGCCCAGGGGCGACCACTGGCCCGGCCCCAGCCACGGGAGCTTCGACCTCCATCGGGCCACCTTCTCCCTCGGCTGCTGGAGCAGCGCAGGCAGCACCTGCAGCTTCACCTGGAACTGCTGCGTACAGGGCTCTCTGGATCTCAGCCCTCGCGAGCCTCGCATCCGCCTCGGCGCCGCCCTTCATGCTCGTCTCGATCCTGGCCTTTCAGTCCTCAGTGCGAGCCCGCGCCCGGAGCCTCGCGCGCGCGGCTTCGCGGCCCGCGGAACCCTCGGCGCAGCCGTTCTTGCGGCGCCACGTCCGGGCCCGCCGACGCCGCAGGTAGCCCCTCAAGGGGAACCGCTGGCTCCACATCCACAGCAAGCTGGATCTCAGGCCCACGCGGGGCAGCCACGTCAGCTCCGCGCCGCTTCCACGGCGCGCCTCAACCCCCTCGCAAGAACACTCGATCAGCTCGCTCTCCTTCAGGTAGACAACGGAACGTTCGTGCGTTGCGCGCCTGGTCCGTCGAGGCCCCGCAGAGCGCGTCGTCGGCGCCCTCAGCGATCGCGTTGGAATCTCGCCTCCAGCCTGATGCCCCTCTCGCCGACTGGCAGGAACAGCGCCTTCTCGCCGAACTCGGCCAGCGTCCTCCTGCACGGCTTGCCATGCCGCATTGTTCATGGGCATCGACTCCCACTGTGCGAGCCACGCCACCACTGGTGAGTTGTTCGGCGGGCCCTCGCCTGTGAGCGCCTTAACTCTCTGCGCAAGCGACCGCGTCCTCGCCTTGACCTCGCGAACAGCGCGCTCGCAGTCCGACTGCGCGTCGCGGGCACTCTAGCTCTCCGGGACTAGCTGCGCCCCATAATGCATCGTCAGCAAGCGACCCACCAAGCGCTTCAGCGCTACGATCGGCGCCCCGCCGTCACTCCTGAGCGCGATCCGGTGAACCCTTCTCTCGAAATCATCCCGTTTGCAGCCGCCGCGATGTAGGTGCGCGCAATCCCTTTCGACGGCGACGCCCTGCAGTGGCACCGCTTGCGCCTCGAGTCGCTGCCGCGCAACAGCGGGGCGCGCCTGCCTCGGACTCGCCGCGCGCCGCGAAGTATCCGTGGTCGACGCCGACCACCGCGATGGCCCCGTCCAGAGGTGCGACCCACGCTCGCTTGTCCGACGCCCTGCGTCCTGAAACGCATGCTGGGCACTGCTAGCGGCAGGGCTCACGGAGCGGCGCTCGCTGCCGCCTCTCCTCGGGCGTCGGCCCGCGCGGGGCCCGCCTGCCCAGTGCCCTCGCAGGCGTTCCCACCGGCTCCTTCTCTGCCTGCTGCTCCAGCTCTTCCGCAATCGCCTTCTCCTCTGCAGCCGCTGGTCCGGCGCCTGCAGATCCAGCCTCCGCCTCGGCCGCCTCGACAGGGCACAGACTTGCGCCGTTCGGCCATGCGGGCGATGGCGTGCCCGGGGAATGCCGAGCCTCCTCCTCCGCGCAGGTGCAGCTGCAGGACGGGGACCTTCTGCTTCGTTGTGAAGGGGACCACGTCCCCGGTATCCCTCGCGGCGACCCCGCTGGTGTCGAGGCCGCCCTCGCTGTCGAACTCCACTCGCAGTCCTCGGTCGACCATCTAGCTGGGCGACGCGAGCGCCCCGTGGACCTTCGTCGCTCGAAACCTGGCTGCGAGCAGGGGCCCCTTGCCGCGCGTCTGCCCGCTCGCGACCTTCAAACCTCGATCGTAGATATTCTCCTTCGTCGCCGCGCAGCAACATCCGCCAAGCCCGTCCTTCGGGGGCCAGCTCTCTGGCAGCGCCGAAACGGCCGAGCGCGAGTCGACTCCGATCTCCAACACAAGGCCCTTCGTCGTGCCAGCGTCGGTTGCCTGGCTCAGTCCGCAAATGAACAAGCCCTCCACTGGCTTCTCCTGATCTGGCTCCGCATGGTCGTGCTCTCCGTCGTCCTGGTCCCAATCGCCCTGCCAATCGCTGTCCTCGTCGGGCGCGTCGATGTCATCGGCCGGGCACTGCGCCTTCGCGCGCGCTTTGCCGCCGCAGCTGCAGCGCTTCATCGGGCCACTCTTGCCCTCTCCGTTGATGCCGTTGCCTACGGCAAGTCCTTTATGCATCTGGAGCGGGGCGCTGCCCCGGAGCCGGCGCGCGCCGCCCCCGGGCCCCCTGCGCCCCCTCTTGCAGCGCCCGCGGCCGCCGCAGTTGCGGCACGCGACGTCTGACTTGCCTTTCCCGCCGCCCAGCGCGCCGATGTCCATCGGAGTCGGGCCACGCGCGTCCGCCACAACCGTCGTCGCCCGCCTGTAGTTCAGGAGGAGATGGTCCTTCAAGGTCCCCTTCTCGAGACAGTTCAGGACCACCCCCATGCGAAGGTTCAGGCTGATCTTCTCGTCCGACCTCTGCCCGTAATTATCTCTGGATCCACCTCTCGAACAGTTCAGCGCGGGACTGGATGTCGCCCGCGAAGCTCCAAATCATCAGGTGGAGAAGGAGGCCCGCCTATCTGGTCGCTGCAGCACTTCCATACCTCTCAATGAGTTGTCTCCACGTTTGAAGACCCTCTCCAACTCCACTGGTCACCGCGATGTTGAGCTGCTCATTTTGTGTCAGCATCACCAGCATGTAGTAGAGAGACGTGTTCGCTTCGGCGGCCTCTCATCTGAGCTCGTCATTCGTCGCGGCCTCGTCTGGCGCCTCCGCCGCAGGCGTGAGCCAAGGCAGCACACTGCTGCGCAAGCCCGCATACGCTCTCATGACCGTACTCCAGTCGGCCCACTTCGCTTCCGTTCCCGCGAATGTGTCCAGCCGACCCAGCATGCGCGTGTCCACACCGGAGAAGTTCCCGATGTGCACAGCGCCGCTTCCACGACGGCTTTTGCCCTTGGCCTCGCAGGCGGCGGCGGCCTCCTCGGCTCTGTTGGCGGCGGCCGCTGCTGCCTCCGCCAGGCGCATCGCAGCCTGGAGCGGTTGCTCCATCTGTGCCCCTCTCTGCTCCATCGCCACCGTGAATCGGGTTCTGGCGCGCTACCACTTGGCTCCCTCGATCTCTCGACCTCGTGCCTTGATCTCTTTCAAGAGCGAACCGAGAGGAGCCCAAACCCCCCTTTCTGAAGATCGTCGCCCATCGATAGGTGATATCGACGGCGTCCCAATCACTCTCGTTCTACACGCAGTGCTCTTCACTACCATGACAATGGGATGTCCCGTTTTACACAGCCACGGCAGCTGGATCAAAAACGGTATCAGTCAAACGCGCATGCAAGCCCACACGGTACAAAATCGCCTCGAGCCTATTTGGGGCCCCAATCACCTTACAAGGGGCTCCGATTCTCGCCAGAAGACCCAAATCATCAACAATCACTTATGTGTGCTGTGGTTGGCCCTCTCGCTTTTGCGGGCTCCAAAATGCTTCTCGGGCCCCGAAGTGGCTTGAAAAAAGGCCCCAATGATCCCCCGAGGGCACCCACGATACCTCAAGAGAGCCGTGAGAGGGCCCCAGGAGAGCCCCAAGGGATCCCAAGAGCGGGCCAGGAGCGCGGGCCAACGGGCGCCAGTCCCCATAATTGCATAGAGACGACCACAGGACGCCCAAAACTGGTGCAAGTGTTGCCTCAAGGCAGCCCAGGATCGCCCAAAAGGGCCCAAATGATTGCACTGATATACCAAGATGGCTGGATATGCGCCCCAGGACGGCCCAAGTTAGAACAAGCAATGCGCATGTGCTTTTACCAACGTGCTGCCCTTTTATCGTCCTGGCGGGCTCCGATGGGCTTATCGGCCCCCGAGGTGGCCCCAACAAGACCCCAAGACTCCGCGAGAGGGCGAGCCCAAAGAGGCACACGCGGTTGTCAAACCATAGCCAGATTCCAGCAAAAGGCATTACTATGGCACACAGACTGCCTGATAGTTCCCAAGCTGGCCCTGGGAGGAGGAGGAGGAGGAGGAGGAGGAGGAGGAGGAGGAGGAAACAGGACAAGGACGCGGGAAAAGACGACGAGGACGACGAGAAGGAAACCGAGGAGAAAAGGAGAAGGACGACGCGTCTCCTTGAATGGGTCCTGCTGCCTCGCCAGAGAACCGCGCTTCCTGACGTTCTCTGCCAGCGACTGTCCGCGCTGCATCTTCTCCTCTGGATCCTCCTCGGGTGGAGGAGGGGGCGGAGAGGGACTGAGGAGGCATCCAAGTTTCAAATGTCTAGCATTGTTTCGCCCACCCTGGTTCTCTGGCAGGTTGGGGCACGGCCGCAGCGAAGTCCGTTCGCATTAGGCTTACAAGCGACGCGGGAGGGGGGCAGAACGCAGGACTCGGGGACGGAAGATAAGGCGGAAAACCAGGAATGGTGATGGGAAAAAGGCCAAGGAGAGGGTGGGCACGATGAGAGGGACGGGGGGAAACGAGGACGATAAAGAGGAAGGATGGCGATGACGAGGAGGAGAAGGAAAAGGAGGAGGAGGAGGAGGAGGAGGAGGAGGAGGAGGAGGAGGAGAGGGAAGGAGGAGATGAGGAGGAGGAGGAGGAGGAGGAGGAGGAGGAGGAGGAGGAGGAGGAGGAGGAGGAGGAGGAGGAGGAGATGGAGATGGAGGAGGGGCGCGCACGTGGCACGGTGCGTCTAGCACGCCTACCCGCGCAGGGCTGCCAGCGGGGCCCACGCAGCATCCACAGCTGCAGAGGAGGTAGTGCTTTGGGACGGTCTGGAGGAGGCCGACACCGAGAAAGGAGCACGGGAGGACGAGGCACGCCCAGGCGGGTCATGGCGCGAGCCGCAAGCCGCCCGTCACACCCGAGGCTGGCCGAACGGCCGTCGACGTAGGTCCTGATGTGCGGCTTCCGCGCGATCCTACTGGAAGAAGCCGGGGCGCGGTCTGGTGGGCACTCGCTGGGGGCCTGGCAGCGCCGGGCAGCGCGCGGCGGGTCCACCTGGAGGGGGGGGGGTGCGGGCGGAACCTGGACGCGCTGGGCCGCGGCGCGGGCCAGGGCTCAGGCCACCCCGGGAGGCGGCTGGTTCGGGCCAGGCCGGTGGCGGAGCAGGTTGTACGGCTGCTGCTGGGCCGAGCTCGCGCCGCGCCGCGGCGCTGGCCGCGCCCAGGGCAGCCCTCCGGCGCCGCTGCAGGCTCTCGCCAGGCGCACTGATCGGGGCGGTGTCTACTGCGTTGAAATACTGCAGGATGGGCTGGGTCTGGGCCCCGTGCGGCGCAGCCCAGGGCAGCCCAGCGGAACGAAATGACGATTGGCGATGCAGTCCACCAGGATAGTAAGGACGCACGGTAAGGATGCAAGGGCCTCGGAGAGCCATGTTGACGTTTTCGAGTCTGGCCAGCGAAACTTGCCAGCGATGGGCCTATAAGGGGCAAGGGTGCAAGGGCAACCCTTGGAAAACTCGCTCGTCCTTGCTATGCGGGTTGCCTGCAGGGAGCCGGGAGGGCGTCCCACGCTCGTGCAAGTTCCAGGCGTCCGCGAAGGCCCTCCACCCCGACAGCGTGAGGTCGGCTGCGCGCCGCGCGGCGGCCCAAGCAGCAGGCAGCAGCGCGGGCGGCGCTGGTCTGGGCGCCCAGGTGCGGAGGCTGAGCAGGTCCGCCAGTGCGAACAACTTCGGGGGGGCCTTCAAGATGTGGCGACGCACAGCCAACTCGCCCTTGATGGGATCTTCCAGGGCGAAGGCCGACCCACCGCGGCGCGGGGGCTGCTCACAGTGGCCGTCCGACGCAGGTGGAGTCTCAATCTTCGTGGTCGTCTCTGGGTTGGCGTGGTACTTTGGGAGCGCTGTCAGGCAACTCATTTCCTCAGCCCCTGAATTCAAGCAGTGCGGGTAGAGATCCCTGAGACAGCCATCTGGGGACCGATCCCCTTCGTCAAACTCGTGAGGGGCATCCCCAGCTTGGTCGTCACCCGCGCCATGTGGTCAACACCATCAGCGAGATGAGCATGCGGATGAGCTTCAGGGAGATCACCAACGAGGCTTTCCTCAGGGTCATCGCGTGCATCGTGAGTCATCTCGCCCTCCGTTGGCTGGTCGGACACGAGGTCGTACCACGCATCGAAGCAGCGCCCGACGGGCCTGATTAGGAGGTTCTTGCGACGACGCGTCTGGTTGAGCATCAGGGGGTACAAAGCGTCGAAGCAGAGATCGACACGCCTGTTCAGAAAGGATCCGCCGACGGCCGCGTCGTCGAGCAGCTGGGCCTCGGACTTGACTGACACGCAACCATCAGCGTGCAGAGAAACGTGTGGGTCACCACTGGGGCCACGATCGGCGTCGGCGTGCAAAGGAGCTCCGTCGTGATGCAGAGATCTCGTTGTAGCAGCTGCTCACCGCCATTGGCGGCAGGAGCGTGCAAACAAACATTGTCCCCCGGAGGATGCTCGCTGAGATCGTGCAGGGCCTGGGCGCCATCGACGGCAGCAGCGTGCAGGACAGCATCAGCCGCACCCGAGACGAGCGCACGAGGGTCCACGCCAGAGGCAGCAGCACATAATGCAGAACGCTGGCATTGGCGCGCAGGGAGGAACTGGCCGAAGCAGCCGTTCACCACCGTGGGCGGCGGGGGGGGGGCAAAGAAGGAGGAGAAGCAGGAGGAGAAAGAGGATAACAAGAAACGTATGAAGAATAATAATAAGAAGGAGGAGGAAGAGGAGTAAGCATCATCGCCAGGAAGCTGTTCACGGGAATCGTGCGGAGGTCGATCGCCACCAGCAGCGGCAAAACATGCAGGGCAGCATCGGCCTCTCCAGAGGCGGGCTCACAAGAGGCTTCACCACCATCGTCGGCAGCGCCATCGCCATGCAGAAGTTCGCCACCAGCGGCAGCAGCGGCGGGAGCGTGCAACAGAGCAGCGTCGCTAGGAAGCTGTTCGCGGGGATCGTGCGCAGGTCGAGCATCACCAGCAGCAGCAGCAGCATGCAAGCAGAAGGCAATAGCGTCCACTCTCCATCGACGCGATCACGAAGGATTTCGCCACCATTGGCAACATAAACTGCAACCCAGTCGGAAGACGGGACAGCATGCTTCCGCGCACTGCTCCCTTGCGCGAGGCTAACATCTGGGACCTCTGTCCCTTCGTTATGAGTCGCCACGGCCCCAATCAGTGCTGCTCCCATCTCTTGGCCAGGAGCTCCGACGGGACCCAGAACATGCAGAGGGAGGAATCCAACCCGCCGGGATTCCAGGAGCCGATTGTTCGAGAGGATGATGCGGAACAGCGCGCTCTTGCAGACGAGCGGTCGCAGGCTGAACGTGTGGGTGTAGACTATCCCCAGCCACATCTGCAGCAGGAAACCCAGGTACTGGACCAGCGCCTGCACGAGGGAGAAGACAACCATCGACGGCGCCTCCAGCGAACTCCCCAGGCACCAGGGCGAGGAAGCGGACCAGCCCCTTCGTGTGGAGACCGATGATCAGCAACAGCGCCCTCGGCAGGAGGGGGAAGCGGACCAGCGCCGTTGCGAAGGGGCCCGTGGGCACCCTCGCAGGCAGCCTCAGGGTCGCGGAGCTACTGCGTGTAGTTGGCGACGCTGTTCAGGTCGTCGCCGATGCTGGCTACCTACCAGACCACCCCAACACAACCCGAAGACCCGAATTTGATCCGAACTTCGGGTTGGTGTTTTTTCAATGTTCCCCGACCCCCCCCACTGGAAATGCAGCGGCCGGCATTCGCGAACATGGGCCATGGCCGACGATCGGTTGTGCGGCATCTTTGGGAAATCAACAGCGCCATAAGCATAAACTTTTGGCGCTCCGCGCGGGATTCTTGGATCTGCGCTGGACCCCCTCCCTGGCGCGCTCCGCGCGCCAGAAGCGGCGCCGAAGGGGGTCCATACGCTGATCCAAGACATCCGCGCGGAACGCCAAAATATGATGGTTATGGCGTTGTGTGTGTGTGTGTGTTGTTGTGTGTTGTGTTGTGTGTGTGTCGTGTGTGTTGTGTCTTGTGTGTTGTGTGTGTTGTGTGTGTGTGTGTGTGTGTGTGTGTGTGTGTGTGTGTGTGTGTGTGTGTGTCTGTGTGTCTGTGTGTGTGTGTGTGTGTGTCTGTGTGTCTGTGTGTCTGTGTGTCTGTGTGTCTGTGTGTGTGTGTGTGCGTGCGTGCGTGTGTGTGTGTTTCTCGAATCTTGTCCAGGCTGACGGCCAGCGCAAGCAGTGAGAGCAGCTGCGTGCGCGGGATCCCCCCGCGCGTGCGAGGGCGTGGGCGCGCGGAGCCCCGCGGGCATCGGGAGCGGGCGGCGCGGGGCTCCGCCGGGCGGCGCTGGGCGAGGCGGGAGTCGGTGACCGTGTCGGCCGAGCCGAAATCCCTGAGGACGGGAGGGGCTTGAGCCAAAATGGCTACGGGAGGGAGAGGCGGAGGAGGAGGCGGAGGAGGAGGAGGAGGAGGAGGAGGAGGAGGAGGAGGAGGAGGAGGAAGCGCAGCAGGGGCAGGAGAAGGAGGACAGCGGAGGAGAGGGGGGGGGCGACGCAGGATAAGGATCAGGAGCCGAGGAGGGAGGAGGAGGAGGAGGAGGAGGAGGAGGAGGAGGAGGAGGAGGCGGAGGAGGAGGAGGAGGAGGAGGAGGAGGAGGAGGAGGAGGAGGAGGAGGAGGAGGAGGAGGAGGAGGGGAGGAGGAGGAGGAGGAGGAGGAGGAGGAGGAGGAGGAGGAGGAGGACCCACTGTAAACCCAAGATTCATCAGCGATGTTCGAAAAAATTGGCCTGGCGAAGGACCCAACCATATGCAGCTGTGAGTACCGCAATAGTGATCATCTTTTTCGGTGCGGCACCGGCATGCCAACGCAGCCACTGGGAGCTTCGGTGGAGCTCCCTATGGAGCCACGAAACGTGTAAGGGGTGTGCCGAAATGAGTGCGGCGCCGCCATGCGAACGCAGCCACTGGGGCCTTCGGTGGAGCTCCCTATGGGGCCACGAAACGTGTGAGGGGTGTGCCGAAATGGGTGCGGCGCCGCCATGGGGCCTTCGGTGGAGCTCCCTATGGGGCCACGAAACGTGGGGGTGTGCCTTCGGTGGCAGCTCCCGGTGGAGCTGGGGCCACGAAACGTGTGAGGGGTGTGCCGAAATGGGTGCGGCGCCGCCATGCGAACGCAGCCACTGGGGCCTTCGGTGGAGCTCCCTATGGGGCCACGAAACGTGTGAGGGGTGTGCCGAAATGGGTGTGCGGTGCCGCCATGCCAACGCAGCCACTGGGGCCTTCGGTGGAGCTCCCTATGGGGCCACGAAACGTGTGAGGGGTGTGCCGAAATGGGTGCATGCCAACGCAGCCACTGGGGCCTTCGGTGGAGCTCCCTATGGGGCCACGAAACGTGTGAGGGGTGTGCCGAAATTGGTGCGGCGCCGCCATGCGAACGCAGCCACTGGGGCCTTCGGTGGAGCTCCCTATGGGGCCACGAAGCGTGTGAGGGGTGTGCCGAAATGGGTGCGGCGCCGCCATGCGAACGCAGCCACTGGGGCCTTCGGTGGAGCTCCCTATGGGGCCACGAAACGTGTGAGGGGTGTGCCGAAATGGGTGCGGCGCCGCCATGCGCACGCAGCCACTGGGGCCTTCGGTGGAGCTCCCTATGGGGCCACGAAACGTGTGAGGGGTGTGCCGAAATGGGTGCGGCGCCGCCATGCGAACGCAGCCACTGGGGCCTTCGGTGAAACTCCCTATGAGGCCACGAAGCGTGTGAGGGGTGTGCCGACATGGGTGCGGCGCCGCCATGCGAACGCAACCACTGGGGATTTCGGTGGAGCTCCCTATGGGGCCACGAAACGTGTGAGGGGTGTGCCGAAATGAGTGCGGCGCCGCCATGCGAACGCAGCCACTGGGGCCTTCGGTGGAACTCCCTATGGGGCCACGAAACGTTTGAGGGGTGTGCCGAAATGGGTGCGGGGACGAAGGAGGGGCAGCGGGAGGAAGGAAGGAAGGAAGGAGTGAACGCGGGGCGCTGTCTCTTCAAAACGAGGACCCAACACCACAGGATGGTTGGGAAAAACCCTCCCACCAAGTTTTTTTCATCGGGCTCTACAGCGGTTCGTGTCCGTTGGGGGTACTGCCTCGTTGGAACACGACCGTTTGAAGGCCTTGAGGCATGCCAACACATTGTTCTCGGGATCTCTACGCCATGGATCAGCCCGCCTGATGCGTCCTGACGATCTGGAATCGTGCCAGAAGGCCATTTTTGGGATTTCGACGCACCGCATCAACATACCTGTTGCGCCCGCATAATTTCGAACTTCTCCAAAACACCATGTCTGGTACGTTGATGATGGGAATACGTGAAACTCTTGCAAATTCTGTGACCGCATGAAAAACAACCCCCGCCCCCCACATGAAGAATTTCAGAATAATGGGACCGTCAAGCGTCGCGTTAACTGCAAATTGAAACGGCTCGACGGTCAGCCAACGACACCGCCGCGCAATTCACTGCGAACGGCGCGTTGCTGCTATGCTGATTGGCGTTTGATGAACTTGGTGTTGGTTTATGCCGGCGCGCTGTCAACGCCCAAAATCATTGTGGATGTTCGCGCGCTCGTGCCACAGCAGAAACCAGGGGGCGCGTCGGCTCTTGGCGGTGCTGGCAAGAGTGCGGGGCGACGCCTGGGGCCCGCCCCGCACGGGCGCGCATCGGAAGTTTAGGCACAAGGCAACCAAACATTAACTATATAAGCTCTATACGAAATCGATATGCACCTTCCTGGCGCGAGAAATCTCGCGTGGGAGAGACCCGAACAATTTATACAAACAAAAAATGCGTTTATACCAACGCCCAAAACCTTTATATTGGAACAGCTGCCTCAAGAGAAGCGCTCCCGATCTTTACTTGTTCGTCGGCGGGTTACGAGGGGGGCGACGGAGGCGGGGGCGGGAGCCGGCGGCTGGGCCACCGGCGTTGCCGTGCGAGGGGCACCGCCGCCGTCGCCTCAAACTGCATGCCGCGGCCGTGGCACGCGCGGCCCTGGGAATGCCGGCGCGGGCGCGGCCGCGCCGAATGGGCCCAGCACGTCGCCGCGCGCGCGGGCCCCCCCTGCGGCAGCCGGCAATGGCCTCGCCGACAAGGCGCCCACACTTACGCACGTTCGCCATAAATGCAAAACGCTGACGTGTAAAATCCATGGTTGTGGGGGCTGGAGTCGGTTTCCCGCTGTTCATTTTGAAAAGGAACTTGCGCGGCGCTGGAGCGATAACCACATGTTGAAAACCACCCGCCCTCAATCCGTGAACCTTTTGCAAATTAAAGAAACGAATGTGCGCGGCGCCGAAGCGAGAACCACATTTTGAAAACGGCCCGCCCTCAATCCGTGAAGCTCTTGCGAATTTGGAGAACGAACGTACGCGTCGCTACGGCGAGAGCCACATTTTGAAAACGACCCGCCCTCAATCCGTCAAATTTTTGCAATTGTTCAAAACTAATGTACGCGGCGCTGGAGCGAGAACTAAATTTTGAAAACCACCCGCCGTCAATCCGTGAAGTTCTGGCATATGTTTTTAACGAATGTGCGCGGCGCTAACAGAGAGCCACATTGTGAAAACGACCCGTCCCCCATCTGTGAAACTGTTGCGATTTTCTAAAACGTCGGAATCATCAATGGTGTGGACATCTCAAGCGAAACGCTCGGTGCGCCTTAACAAATCGTCTCGGGGTGCGACAGGGAGGAGTTATGGATTAGGAAACATAATAGGAGGAGGAGGAGGAGGAGGAGGAGGAGGAGGAGGAGGAGGAGGAGGAGGAGGAGGAGGAGGAGGAGGAGGAGGAGCAGGAGGAGGAGGAGGAGGAGGAGGAGGAGGAGGAGGAGAGGAGGAGGAGGAGGGAGGAGGAGGAGGAGAGAAGGAAGAGGAGGAGGAGGAGGAGGAGGAGGAGGAGGAGGAGGAGGAGGAGGAGGAGGGGGCGGAGGCGGAGGAGAAGGACGAGGAGGAGGAACAAGAGGAGGAAGAGGAGGGGGAGGACGATGAGCAGGAGGACTATGAGGAGGAGGGGGGGGAGGAGGAGGAGGAAGAGGAGGAGGAGGAGGAGGAGGAGGAGGAGGAGGAGGAGGAGGCGGAGGCGGAGGCGGAGGAGGAGGAGGAGGAGGAGGAGGAGGAGGCGGAGGAGGAGGAGGAGGAGGCCCCCCGAAGAGGAAAAGGATGAGGAAAACGAGGAGGAGGAGGAGGAAAAGGCAGAGGAGGCATCAGGAGGCGTAAGAAAAGGATCTGCGGCAGGATGGGGGGGCGGAGGCCCCTAAGGCGGCCGCGGCGATGATCCTGGGGCGACTGGCGCAACACCCGCTGCCGCCACTCGTCCTCGGCCGATGCCGCCGCGGCGCCGGTGCCCTCGCCGGTGCCCTTCGGTGGGGGGACAGGGGGCGGGGATCGAGGAGGATCGGGGGGGAGGGGGGGATCGAGGAGGAGGATCGAAAAGGAGAGGATCGAGAGGGAGCGAAGAGGGAAGTATCGAGGAGGATCGAAGAACATCGAAAGGGGGGATGCTGGAAAAAGAGGAGGAGAAGGAGCAAATATTAAAAAACTGTGCTAATAAGAAATACACTCGGAATTTCGCTGCATGTATGATGTCTCATGCCTGCTGCTGCTGATTGATAATCTACAACAACGCACCTTTGACGATCGCGCGATCGGAAGAAAACGCTCGAGGCCAAGGTAAAGCGCACCGCGCAGCCACGCAATCGAGCGAGTGCGAAACCGATCGCGAAACGTGCAACCCGTGCGAGCGGGAGGCGGAAACCTCTCGGGCCCGGCAAGGGCCGATGCCCCCAGGACTGGTTGCCCCAGGCTGGCCCCTGGAGAACCCGAGCACGCCCGAATTGGGGCCCACATCCCAGCAGGCAAGCAACGACGACGAACGAGAACAACGGGGCGAGAGAGGCGACAACAAGGACGAGCAATAGCGAAGGAGGGGGAAAGGACAAAGCAGTAGAAGAGCAAGCAAGCCGCAACGGAGGGGGGCGCAGGCCCACACTGACAACCCTCTCGACTTGAACAAGAGGAAAGGAAGCCGAGGGCAGAAAGGCGGAGCCTCGAAGTCACGCTGGGTGGGCCTCACGGAGCTCAGGAGGTGGCAGACGCCGTGGCGCAAGCGCAGGGAGAAGACGCGATACTCCGCATCCCAAGAGAAACGGTAGCCACTGGCCGTCACCATCAAAATAGTCTCTCAGGCGCAGCATGGTAAAAAGTCAGATTCGTGCGTCGACGACCGAAAGAAGAACCCAACGCGTCGGTGCTCATCTGGGTTCTCGCGGAATCGGCGGGAAGGCGCGCACCTCTTTGGCGCGACTCCGATCCCTCGGAGCCTCGTATCTCGCGCGCCGCGACCCTTGCCCTTTGGCTTCGAGCGGTCCAGGAACTTCTGTGCCATCATCTCGAGATGTTTGGCAGGCGCGGCCCCCAGCTTGAGGCGACCCTCCAGGCAGGTGGGCCATGGCCTCGATCAGAAAATGCTCGAGCAACAACTTCGATATCTCCGCGCCCTCGATCTGGAAACCGTCCGCAGTGCGGAACTGGATGCGTCTGAAACTCTCGCCGTAGCATTTCCGAACCCTAAAGCGACGACCAACCGAGCCCATATCCTCCATCGTGGCTTTCAAAATGAGCTTGCTGTAAACATCTGCGATCGCTTGGAAAGGTTCCAGCGAAGTCTTCACCTTCTCGTCGTCAAGCAATGCCCTGAACGCGGCTCGCGCGATGCACGGGTGCGGAGGGCCCAACTTCGACTTCAACTCGTGAACTGCGGCCGCATCTACTGATTTGTTGCCCGTGGCTTTGCAGGCCACTACTGTCGCCATCTTCGCCGGGGCCACCGAGCGCAACCACTCCGGCGCCAGTCGAAAGTGAGCCTGGTAACTCAAATAGGGCATATAGCCTGGCAAATTGCATCCATCGCTCTGCTGTGAAGGTACAGTATGAGGGGTGGATGGGTAAGATAGGATAAGATCGATGTAGTGATCTTTCCAGCACATAGCGAACACTCGCGGTGTCCGGGCAAATAGGGCGCGCGTGCCTTGAGCCCAAGGCAGCGGCGCGCGAGCTATGCTCCCGATACTGTAACATCTCCCAAAGAGCTACCCTTAAAGTCGGGAGGGGAGGAGACGGAAAGCATAGTCGCACGCAAAGATCGCGCGCACGACTGTTTGCAAAGAAAAGAAAACAGTGCGTACAGTCTGGTCAAACACCAGACTGCAAGGCGAGTTTCCTCGCAAAGTATTTCACGCAAATACAGGACAGCCCCTTCAAACAATGAAGGGCTATCGGCTCAGTTAGAGGCAAGCCAAAATTAGGCCATACCTCACCAAGCAAGTGTGTATTAAGGCAAAGAGCCTGAGTTGTACGAAGCCGGCTCGTTGCCAGGCGTGAAATATAAGGCTCGTTTCCGAGCAGCTAAAGGGGCGCCTTTATAGTAGGCGCCCGTGCTGGCAAACTGGACCGCGAGGGCAACAAGGACAGACTAAAATTGATTAGACTTAGGTTTGTCTCTGTCCTCGGGACCCCGAAAGGGAACAAATTGCTTCACGTCATACTTAAATGACTGAGTGCCTGACATCACTTCCAGAAGCAGCTCCCGATCGATGCTTCCCTTTGTATGCCCATCTGCGGTCATATCCCTAGTATCACACCATTGCACATTATGTACTATACCTATATCCATGAGCTCACGTATCCAGCTGATATGTCCAAGCAGAGTCCGTTCTGTAGGTATTTTGAGATCCCTGCTTGGTAAAGGTTTGTAGACGGACTCAGCGTCTATGGTAAGAGAGACTTTGATAGCAAGGCCTCCAACTTCACGCATGTCTCGTAGTTGTCGTGGAGTCAAAGCCCCTGCCTTAAGCTCGTGGAGAGTAATGAGCGTAGGGTAACACTCATCAAGGTTATGTGCGGCTGCAAGTGCCTCCGCAGCATAACTGGACCTCACCTGTAATCGGTGTGATTTGCATAGTCCGTCACAGAGGTGAACGACGGACTTGCCTTGAGGCGAGTTTCCTCGCCGTAGTACGTTGGCCCCGCGTATGCCGTAGCCCTTGGTCTCGTCATCCTCCTCCCCGGTAAGCTTCCGATACCCCGAATCGCTATGGATGTCAACTTCATTCGTCGGCTTCATCCGAGGGAAGGTGATGCGTTTCGGGCTGCTGATCAGCTTTCGCGTCACAGCATTCAAACGTCTGACTTGCAAATTGGTGGGCTCTTGAATTTTCTGAAGAGAGACCACATATACCATGAGCCAGATTTGGGTAAGAAGGGCATAGGCGAGGGCTCCTCGCAGGCTGACGAACATGTCGGTAATGAGTTTCGTGGCTTTGGCGTCGGCCGCCGCTCCTGTAAGTTCTGGGTGTGTGATAGGACGTAGTTGTTTAATGTACTCGTCCTGGTCCATGATCACATCTCCCTGATCATTCTTAGTGTAGCGAACGGCGCAGTTCGTATATGTGTGCTTGTTGAGCTTGCATTTGCCAAACACCTTTTCGACACGTTGTACATAGTCGTCTATATTTTTCTCTAGACCTGTCATGTTAATATCATCGACATGTTTTGCCGTCAGAAGGTCTTGGCTGAATTCAAATTCAGGATCGTGGCTGGTCGGTGTAAGTCCTATAGCTCGTGTGGTCGTACGAAGTTTGAGAGAGAACGCTCTTGGAGCGTCCTTAGTACCCGTTCCTGGTTTGAGGCATCTAAGACAGTGTCGACTTTCGTCGTAGGATGAGAAGCCGGGTAATGTACGAAGTACCTGAGCGCTTCCTGGTGGAAGAGTAAAGCAAACCATGCGAGTTTCCTCGCCGGTGGCATGGGCAAGTTCCTCATAGGTCAAACCCTTGAGGAACGCCTTATCGATATCCATAGATGCTAAGATCCACTCTGGATGGCATGCCGCTTCACTTGCCAGGAGTCGTTGGGACTGCCTTCGGGCGGTTCCCGAGAATGTTTCCACATCAAAAGCCTCAGTATCCATAAATCCACGAAGGACCAGTCGGAGACGAATGGTTTTAACGCTCTCGGTACCCATCTTTACGAACTTCCACTTGTATACATATCTGGATGTCATGATGTTGGAGGCTTTGGATAAATCGTACATCTCAAAGCATCGATTATCAATCCAGATTTTGAGCTCAGTATATAAGGCTTCACTAACCTCCTTTGGATGTGCTGCTATGTCGGCTTTGGTTAGTAGATCATCTTCTTTGACAACCACAGCACGTTTAGCAGCAGAGGATACATATACTCTCATCGTTGCGACCATATCGGTATCAAGCTGTGCAAGTTGCGTCTGATCCAACACTATTTTAGACATTTCTGATGTAAAGAATAGTTCAACGTAAGGACCGTATTCATCACTGTCTAGAGAGTAGCTCTCGTCGGCTGTGTTTGAACAAAGAGAGACTAGACAGGACTCACATGATTTCGGCTCGTCTCCGAGCATATCTGATGATATAATATCATCTTCGTCCACAAATGCTGAAACCAAAACACACTGGTCGGGCAGCATAGTTGTTGGGACGCAATAAAGATAATCATCGGTAATCGTCGTAGGATGAAGGTCCATACGTAGCTCGTCGTACCACTCTTCCAGCATCATAGCTTCAATATTGTGTTCCTCATTTTCCTCATAGATTGTCGACAGACGGCCTTCGCTCGGCGATGAAGCGTCTGGTGTGTCTGGAGAAGGCCTGTTTCCAGGCGACTCGTGTTCTCCAGACGTGTTGCTTGGATGCTGATATTTAGCCAAATCGTCGTGAAATCCTAAGGAAGGGACACGTGAAGTCAAGCATTGAATAAGTCTGGAGTGAGTGCTACCAGTGATCTGAGAAATGTTTAAGCCAGTGCCCACGCATTCGTAATAGTGGAACGCCGGGCTGATGTCGTTGTCATAGTGGATCAGCGTAGACCCGGTGGCGTACTTTACTGCAGGTAGGCTTGACACACTCTTAGCCAATCGAACTGCTACTACATGTTCTACTCGGAAGTAATTCCGTACGAGATACTGTAGTGCTAAGTGTACGCGCGGGTGAAACTTGCTGTCGTCTGACAGATTAAGGTTTCCCTTGTAATCGGGGATATACCCGAAAACTTTGGCAGGTTTCCCTGCGCTGAGGTGTGCCACATAAGCAAGGACGGTTTGCATGGCCATATTATCCATGCCAAGTTCCCGTGTGAGGAGACATTCGATGTATAGTGTGTGACGAGCATCAGGATGCATCACAATTACCTCACGAGATCCTGCCTTGACAACAATATGTCCTCTTTCAGGCACGTTTCGGATCACCGGGAATGGGCCGTTCCAGCCTCCATGGTCGTCCTTGGTGGCAGTAGGTCGGTGGTAGTCGACCAAATCCCCTGATGAGTAGAGGCGAGCACCATCAGGAGTCGTCTTAGCCCTAAGAGCCCGATTTGTCTTGGCTACAGCAGTAGCCTGAGTTATGGCTTCGAGGCTGACTTCCCTTACACGACGTTCTCGTTCGTGTCCTGAAGTCTCGGGTCCCTTGGGAAAGTCAAGGGTATCGAGATCAGGAAGGAAGGAGGGCTGACGTCCTGTGTGTGCCTGATATGGCGATACTCCGTTATAAAACGTAAACGCATTAGTAACGAAGATGCCTTCCGCCAATACTCTAGTGAATACAACAGGGATGTTGTGTCTATTTAATTACTCCTCAATCATGTGGAGGACGCCTCTGAGAATGCCGTTTCGTGACTCAATTGAAGTCGCGTGTTGGCCAGGAGCGCGGATACGAAGTTCCGTGCCCTTATTGGCCATCATAGTTTTCGCGGCATCGTTATTCAGGGCGCCTTCTCCGTCTGAGTATAAAACTTTGAAGGGTCCGTGATAGGCAATCCAGCAATAGTGGTAGGCGTCGATGATAGTGTCACGTTCTCTGTCGGAAATCTCTAGGCCTGCTGCCAGGCGAATACAACGGTCCATAATATGAAATATGGTCCGTTTCTTGTAAAACATGAGGTCCATTTCCCCTTCATCGAGCCAGTTACCAGGGAGGCTTACCGATGGTAATGTTGAGTTTCCTGGACGTTCCCATGCTCTACATTCCCGACAGGTATCGCAGATTTCCTTGATCATGTTCAGTCGAACGTTATCAAGCCCCACCTTTTCGAGGATTAGCCTCATCTTTGGCTCCTTCGCATGATACCATCGCAGATGCAGTTTTCGGAGTTCCTTTTTCACAACATGGGGTTCGTGACTACGGAGACTCTGTAGACTGTGTTGGATGTCAAATCTCGTCCAGTCGGGTAGTCGTGGAGCCCCAGAGCCGGTGGAGGCAAGAGGGTTCCTTGTAGCTCTCCGTAGTTGATCCCCTGTGTTGACTGCGTCTGGAGGTGGTGGTACGCCTTGTAGACGTCCGCGGCGGGCCGCTACCTGTGGCGTGTCACTAGAAGACGCAGAAGGCGTGTTTCCACGCTCGGGGGCGTCTCGTAGTAGGTCGTAGCTGCTAGTACCAGATGTCGGATCGACGTTACCGAAGGATCGTGGTCGTGGTGGCCTGGCGCGTGCGCCTTGGCGGCCACCTGAAGCTGAAGCTTGGCCCTCACCAGGTTTAGGTAAGGGTTTCCACCAAGCTGGCACGGCTTTGCCTTCGGGGTCGTGGTCGTCTGGTAGTTTAAATGGTTCAGCAAAACGACATTTACCAGGTTCGGTATCAAGGTGGTTCTTAACACCCTTGCTTCTCGTAAGATCCCTTTGACATGCTGGACATGGCCAATATACAGAGATGGAGTCATGATATTTGCACTGCGTAGGGTCTCTGTTATGGCTAGGACTGTCCTTTCGGACGTTGTCGATGCATGCCGGGCACGTAGCCACCTTTGGGATGATACGATCACCGATGCGTCTCATACCTTCGCCTGGTTCAGCTTGCTCAGGAAGGTCGGCAGGATAAGCATGTGCAGTGCTTATAGGCGCGTTTCCGCGCGTAGTGTCAATGGCTTTTCGCCAGATAGACGGCTTCCACGAAGGCAGACTGCAGTCGTCGAGTATATCTTTGTGCTAGTGAAAGCTCGGTGTTGCACGGCTGTGCGTGCACATGCTGACCGTTGCACTTGAGTCGCTCAAAGGGTTTAAGAATTGTCTCGTCGTTGCTGGTGATATTTGTCGGCTTCTTAATATAGTCACCAGTCGTATCCTTAAGTCCCGTAGCGCATTGGTCAATGCGCACGGTTGTAATGTGTGGTCGGTTGGCAAGCTTCGTCCATGGAGAGATATCGTCCACCCATGTTCCTGTAGGTTGTTCGCGTATAAACCACCTCTGAGCGTCATCTTGGGTTACAGCAATTTTACCACAGTAAATTATGTGTGGTAAGTCTTCTCTGTGGTGCTGTTCCCAAGTGTTATAGTTGACTTTGTAGTTATAGTAAGATGGTGGTCCTGTGGTGCGGCAGCTGGGTTGCAGTATGGCAACTCGTACGTAGCATATCGCAAAGTAATGATCTATAACCTGCTGCACCGAGGGGTCTCCCAGGTCGACATATGTAGTCTTGTCCAAGTTGCCGCCTGAGGAAAGTCCCCTTGAGAAGGCAAGCTCTGAGATGCCACCCTCACCGCCACAAAGCTCCAACATATCCACGCAGTTGTTATGGCCGTAGCATAGTGTAGCAACTATGCTATATATGTTAGCGTGTGTGTCGGGCATAGATGTGGGGAGGGTAAGGAACAGGTCATCGTCCTCGTCGGAGCTTATCAGCTCAACAGGGACGTCAGTACTCCAGATTGCCATAAGATCCTGTCCGAGTCCTGACAAGTCGTCGCCGCAATCGTCATTTCCGTCTTCAACGTGCTTTTTAATGCGGCGAGGCTTGATGCCTGCTTCCTTTTCGGCTTTGAGCCTCTCCTTCTGCTTTATACGCGATTCAGTAGGTAAAGCTTGCTCGTCTTGTTCGTCGGTCTGTGTACTCATTGTCGTGGTTGAATGGGTACATGCGTCAATCGCCAGAGTCGGGAGGGGGAGAGAACAGTCATCTATGATGACGCGTCGATGTTTCTGTGGTGATTGAGTCGGCTCGTTTCCGAGCAAGACCGGTTCCTCGGGTTGCCAATACAACCGAGTACTGATGTTGGCAACCCCTGCAGGTAATGGTGCATGCCAATCATACCCTGTTGGTTGATCGGTAACTGAGATATCTTGAATAACCGCGTTGGTATCCAAGTTGATTGTTACACGTCGGATGACTTCAGACCATTTTGGTCCTCCCTTATGAGTCGTCACGTAGTGACGGGTGTTATGGTCTGTACGTGTATACGTATTTAAGTATACGGGCACGTTTCCGTGCGTGGTGGTGCTCCCCAGGATTTTGTCGTTCAAGTGACGGATGAGTATAGTACGTGTCTGAGCCCGCCATTCAGCATGTCGTACTGTATGGCCGTACCAATCCAACACATGTTGTGGTATGGCCTGCTTACAGGTACATGTCCACAGCTTCGAGCTGATCGGTATTGATGATGCTACCTGCATATAGGTACCGCTTGGTGTACTTGTCTTGCATATTGAACCGAATACCGAAATGACACAGACGCATCCGTATTACTGACAACTTTAGATCTTCCAGGGTATCACGTACTGGAGATAACTTCCAAACATATCCTGGGGGACCAAATATTATAATCTTCATGCGGAGTTTCTTGGCTTTAATCAACAGGTTCTGGATACGTGACCAATGTGGGGCCACTCTCTTTCCTGGAGTTCGTACGTACCAGTCACCCGGAGTACTAATCCATATGAGAGTGTAATCTCCACTGATCACCGCACCTAGGTAGTTTGTGCCCACGCTTGTCATAAGTTCGTTGTGGGAAATACGATCACAAATATAACCTCGTGTGCGGAGGTCGGCACATGCCTCCCTCGTATCTTCGATGACAAAAGCCCTCTTACTAAGGCAGGTTACCCCGCTGTCCTTGTTACCCCCCGGCTTTTCAGCCAACAGGCAAGACGACGAGGGGGCGACGTCGCCCTGCCATCTTCAAGATGAAGAAGATGTGCCTACAATATCTGCCAGCATCTGGGCTTCCCTCAGATGCTGGAGCTCAGCACTGCAGCGCGCCGTGGCCTCAGAGGCGGATTGCTCCGCAAATGCTGTCAGCATCGATGGATTATCCATCAGCTGTTTCAGCACGCCTTTGGACCTAGCGTCGCTGACCGTATGCAATTCACGATTAGTGTATCCCATCACTATTTTACGGCGGGACTGTACAGCGTCCATGGGTACACTACCACCATGCAGGGCCAGTGTCCTGGCAACAAAACAATCGAACGTCTCGAGATCGTCGATGTTGTCGCCTCGCATGGTGGCCTTGGCGAGCGTCTCCATCAACCCCTGGGGCAGGTTTCCCTGCAATTGATTGCGCTCCTGCGCTGGGGTCGGCTCGCCTGTCAGCACTGTCTGGAAGGACGTGCTGCTTGAGCTCGAGGCGGGTTGCCCCGCAGCTCCAAAACAATCACACCTGATCGACAGATGCCCTGACGGCAACTTTGTCGTCGGCATGATTTTGGAGCCTTCTGGGAGCTCCATTTTGACCTGCCCCTTACCAGGGAATCTCAGCTTTTCCTGGCCTCGTTCAAGCACGATGATCGTGCGTTTGTCCTGCATACTATCGAGACCTAGGATGGCTGGCAGGTCCTTACCACAGCCTGACACAATGTTCGTCTTGTATGAATCGAGTTGGGCCGACCCCTGGTACTCGCAGGCAATACTGAATGTGCCTACGGTATCCGCTGGGGCCGACCCTTCTCCCACTCCGTTG
This sequence comes from Prorocentrum cordatum, assembly GCA_963575745.1. Classification (NCBI taxonomy): domain Eukaryota; class Dinophyceae; order Prorocentrales; family Prorocentraceae; genus Prorocentrum; species Prorocentrum cordatum. The sequence continues at coordinate 642,493 of CAUYUJ010016127.1, forward strand.
ATATTCAAACGAGAGCGGGGCTCGAACGTACAAGTACGGCCATGTGCCTCGGCAGCCTGGACGAACTTACGGCTCGTGTTCTCGCCCATGATGTTGATCTTCGAACCGACGTCGATGAGTATGGAATTACCACCATCATCCAAGAACGTCTTACTCGGCTGCTTGATGTGCACAGTTTCTGAAGTGTCGGCTGTGTCGGTAGGCGGGTTTCCCCGCGGCACAGTCGTACTCCCTGGCGGGTTACCCCGCATGACACTGACATGTGACTCGCTCTCGGCCATGCGTGCCAGGTCAATGTACTGGAAGTACGACACGTGCTGGGCGTGATCGCCACGCTCCTCCCGCCAGTTGGCATACTCATCACGTATGCTCATATACTGCTCGCGGGTCGTGCGCCTTATCAACGTTAGGTACGAGTGAAGGGCGATGTCCTGCAGCCCCTCGTTCGTGATGTGATCCCGGTACCGCAGCCACTCCTCGAACTCCTCATTCGTCGCTGAGATGTTGACGGCCCTGGCTGCTGTTGCTGCTGACGCCGCTGAGGATTCTGATAGGTCTAACGACGGACTATCAGTTTCAGGATTATTGGCATCTAGCATAAATGTCGTGTGCGTATTATCCATCTGATTCTGGAAATGTCGTACACGCAACTCGCGCAGCTGATCAGGGTCCAGTGACATCTCAGCCTCGCCTCCACTCTGGGGAGACATCTGAGGAGTATCATGCAGGTTTCCCTGCTGAGGCGCCGTCATCGGGATAAGCTGATCAAAATATCCCGTTTCCATAGGCGGCCTTACCTCTTCAGGCAGGTATCCCTGCGGTTGTGACGGAACTGTCTGCGTAGCTAGCATCCTGGACGTCATCTCCTCCACCATGCTCCTCAGCTCCCGCAGCTCTCTCGCTGACTGCTCAGGAGTCTGACTAAAGGAGCCGGTCCATGGGAAGGATGATGCTATAATGCCAGGTGCTCGACAGATAGCACATGGTGGCTGCTGGGGATCTCCCTCACGCTGATTTGCGACGTGGCCCACCACATTAGAATTCCAGCATCCCTCGTGGAATAGGTGATTGCACCTCAGGCGGTAGACGCTATCCCTGGGCTGAAATTCTTCGAGGCATACCGCACAGGTATCTTCCATCCCAGTGAAGACTTCTACGTCTGCTACCCTGGGATATACCCGCCGCTGCCTCTCCAATACCGTCTCGGAGGGCATGAAGGCTGATGGGGGTGTCCCCGTTGGATTCAGCACTTCCTGCACTTCGACATTTGGCATGGAAGTGGTAGGAGTCACGGCGGGCGAGTTTCCTCGCAAAGGTGAGCCCCTGTTCCTCACCACATCGAGTGCAGCTGCACGTGACTGATCCCGTACGCTTTGCACCGCCTGCCTCCTCCTGAAACATGCCTGCTGAGTGTGGTGTGTCTGCCTGATGTAGTCAGGCACGCCCCTACTGCCAGACGATATTGAATGGGCAGTGGGCTGAACAACCACCTCTGGTGATGTTGGTGAAGGCATAAAGGCCATGTGCGGGTACATGGAATGGTCGCTGCAGCGCACATTAGTGAGGTTATGCATCTGATCCGCCAATTCACGAACAAATTTGTTCGGAACCCTTGACCCGTCAGGGTATAATGGCGGATTCATCTGCGTTGGTGGTGGCCTCTGGCCCTGAGACATGCTCGGATGGGCGTTGAACGCCGGGATAAAGGCTCGTTGCCGAGCAGGGTCCCGTGGGTTGGGACCCTCAGGTTCCCAGGACCAGGCTGGCCTCCACCTCTGCCCACTTGGGTGAGGCAGATTATGGTTCTGCACCTGCTGCACCGCGGCCGCCACTCTTGAGCGATAGTCGTCAGGTACACCCGCCCTGTGGTGGCTTGGTGTACCAGGCAGGTTTCCCTGCTGACTCGTTGGCGTGCCGGGCGGCATCATGTTGAGGAGGGCTGTGCTGTGATCAGCCCTAGCCGCAGCTATCCTCTCCATGAGTGTGCCGTTTGCGGCAGGGCGGACAGGTGTCCCGAATGGGGATTGCGCCGGTGGTGTGCCCAATGGAGTCATGCCCCTTGGAGTGTGCATGCTCTGAGTAGGGCTTCCATGCATTGGTTCAAACCGAGCAGGTCCGCTTGTAGGCAGGTTTCCCTGCATGGCCTGACGATTTCTCGTAGCCATAGCGGACATTGCTCCCTGGCCTGCGGCCCAGGGATCCTGCTGGTATAACCTGTCCGCCAGCTGTTCTACCTGGTCAGGGTTCAGCGCGGCTGCGATCTGATCCAGGTCCGAGGTACTAATGGCCTGCCAAGACACGGCACTAGGCCCTTGGCTTGGGGCACGGCTTGGAGCCGCGCTCCCGGCCTCACTCTCGGTGATCATGAAGATCCGAAAGATCTCAGGCTGGTTTCCCAGCTGGGTAGGGCTGTAGTGGTCCCCAACTTCCCTGTGGGGGTAGACCATGGGGGGGTCGACGCCCTCTTGGTCTTGGGACCACTGGTACTTAACGCTGGAAGTACCAACGTCGGCCCACCTGTCAGGAGCAGACATCGTTGCGACAGAGACTCGCGCATGGCGGCTCCCCAAATACTCTGGATTACGCCATTGCCTTCCTGTGGTCAGATCCTCTACATGAGAGATGTAATACGGTTCAATGATACCATTATCTCCCTCGGACAAGAGGACTCCGTTATCGGACCAACAGAACTTCATACCATCTTGTATGGCCTGACGCCAATCTACAAAGATGATGATGTCTGAATCTGGGTCCCACCCACTGTTCACGGCACGGCGGCGAACTGTCGGCACGAAGTGAATGTGCGAACGGCCTGTCCTCCTTTTCTTCGTGTTGTGCTCAGGTCTACAGGACAGGCCGTGCCACGTAATACCTTCGAAAGCATGCCATCGAGTGCCATGCATGGCGACTTCAGGGTATGGGGCCGGTCTCCCGGCAGGTTGGTCTCACAGTACAATGTAGCTGTACAGCGACCATGGAGCTTTCAATGTCCATGAATGCCCCTGAGAGGCGCGGATGAAGATAGCGGGCTCGCCGGAGTCCCGCATTAACACCTTGAACTGGAGGCGTTGTTTTTCTTCTCCGTCTGGTTCACGAACATGAACAACTGACATCATGATGGCTGCGAGTTGGTCAACCGAGCGACCATATAGCTGCTCGTTGATGAGTTTGGCCTCGTTATATCGTGGGTTATACCCAGCATGACTCGATTGACCTGTGTTCCACGGATACTCCCTCACGAGCTCCACGAGGTTAACCCAACCATCATGATCATCGAAAGATTCCAAGCGCCACACAGGATTGTGTTGCTTGTCTGGCGCATGTCTGCATATCTTGCTGAGAGCTTTGCTCAGCTGTTTGAGAATATCGTTGGATGTGGGAAGGATTCCAGCTTTCCTGCATTCCTTCATGAGTGTCTCATCCACCGAACGTATCGGTGGGAGCTTTCGAAGTGCAAGTCTATCCCTGATCACATTTGGAGTCCCACTGGTGAAGGACGTGTCGCCTGGGTGGTGCAGCTGAACCACTGGCGGGTTTCCCCGCGTCGGAGCCTCCGTTGCTGAGGAGGCTGCGGCTCCAGAGGAGGAGGAAGCTGCTGCGGCAGCGCCTGGCGGGTTTCCCCGCGGAGATGCACGACTGGCGCTGCCCCTGATCTTCGGCACCCAGTTACCCCTCGACATAGCTCCTTCATCGGACCTCCTGGAACGAGCCGCCACAGGCGAAGCTGGCGCAGGTGCATACCCACTGCGCTCGAAAGCTGCCGCCCTTTTCGCAATGGACTTGCTGCGACTAAGCGGGCGTCTTCGTTCCTCCATAGGGTCCTGAGGTTGCTGCTTGGGCACAGACGCTTGTGGAGGAGTTGCGCCAATCGGCGGCCTCGGCGTCGCAGATCGAGGCACCTCCATATGCACGTCTGGCCCAGGGCTCTGAGAGATCGCCTTCGGTTTCGGCTCCGAAGACGGCTTAGGTGTCGGGGGTTCACTCTTAGCCTTCGAAGTTAGTGGGAGTGGGGGCTTCCTAGCCCCCTTCATGTAGATCGTGCTGGAATCCTCCAACATCTTGCGAGTTGCCTCGCGTGTGCGTTCTTCTACTGTCCGAATACGCTCCTCATCCTCCGCCACACGTTGAGCCTTTGTCTCGTCCTTGATGATCGGCTCTGGTTGTTGGGACTGGCTAGAGACGCCAGGCGAGTTTCCTCGCATACTAGGAAGACTGAAGAGCGCGTCTTTCTCTTCCTGGGTCATGGCTACCAGTCCCCTTGGAACCGGGTTAGGCTTCTCTTCTTCTTTCGGATCCAAGTGGCTCAAGATCCCGAGACGACGATTCACTTCCGCGATCTCGTCCTGCGTCATCGGGATAAGTGGCGGATGGCCCTCTTTAGGAGGGGTTTTGCCCCTGTTGGGGCTCAGGCCTTCGTTGTTGCCAACGGGGCATCCTGGCCTGTGATTCTGGAACGGCTGGGAACAAGGTCCGCATGCTGCGTGAGGCCTATACTGCTTGCGCGCCGCGATAATATCTCGTAACTGAGTCCGCACTTCTTGAATTTCAGGGCGGCGGATGTTCGTTGCAAGCTGATAGCCTCCGCGGATGGGCTTGCCATGACTGTCCCTATAGGCAGGGTTGCCCTGGCCGAAGGCCGAGTGTTCCCCTTTTCGGCGTCTTGGGTCGTTGTACGGAAGTAGCTGGCCACCTCTCCTGAGACCGTGTTCTTTTGGGCCAGCCTGTCTCCACTCACGAGGAAGTCGAGCCTGGGGATGTGGCTCTTCTCTGACGCGCGTATGGGAACGAGGTCTTCTGGTGTTCTCATCAGAGGAAGCTGCCGATGCAGCAGGAGCGGCACCCGGTGGAGGTGCCTGAGAGGGCTCCTGTGCGATCCCAGATGGATCATCCGATGGAGGCGGGTCTCCCTGCTGTGTAGAGCTCGGCGCAAGTGGCGCTTGTGCCGATGGTGATGATGATTCAGACTCATCAGGGTCGAAATCAACCTCTTCCTCACCATTCACGTCCATCATGAGGATGGTGACATCATCCTCATCTAACCCGCAGCCATCGCCATCTACTTCTTCTGATGTCGAACTACCAATGATGATGGCCATTGGCGTATCTGGTACAGGCAGGTTTCCCTGCATAGCCGGCGTCTGGGCGTCGCTCGGCTGTCCCGGAGTAGGAGGCACTGTTGTCGGCTCAGGCTCGTCGCCGAGCATAGGCTGCCCAGCAATGTTACGCATGGCCGTATGGTTTGGCCTCATTCCCACCGCCTGGAGGCCCCATCCTGGCGGAGGAAGATCATGACCGCGCATAGCCATTGCCATTTCCAGAGCACGACGCCATCTACCACGGGAGTATATCAAGTGTCTCTGCACTTCCTGAGGATACACACTGTCAATGAGAGTCAGAGCTGCCAAAATTAGCTCTGAACTACCGCAAGCATCATTATCCTGTTCTGTCATGATGTCAGCTTCGATATGTTCTTGACTCTCAGGATAACCAATTGTAAGTATCTCATGCATCCTCATGAGGGTCTGCAAAAGGGTACGTGGTCCATATTCGCCTGGAGCAAGCGAACCAGGAGGTATGAACGGAATATCTGGTTCGCCTGCAATGAAGGCCTGAACAAATGCCTGAGACTCCATTTCAATTAAGTCTTCAGTGGTCTGGGGATATTCTCCCATCAAAGAAGGCCTGTTTCCAGGCGGGATTTCGGGCGGAGGTTCGAGGTTTCGTTGAACCTCGGAAGGCGAAGCCTCTATAGTGGTGTCCTCGTCGTCACTCTCGTAGGCCATGATGTTGCCTGGGTTCCCGAACATCCAGTCGAAGAATGAAAGAGGCTCGTTTCCAAGCGTACCGTGTTCCACGGGAGTGAGTTCGTTACTGCCCGTGACGAACCGGCGGACGTACTCGAGGTAGTACGCGTACAATCCATGACCATACCCCTCGAGCTCGTCGATGTTGTCCATGCCAGCAACCCAAGTAAAAAATATCTGTTCCATAGCCTCAAAGTCCTGGAGGCTCAGATATTCAATGGATGGTGCACTTGAGCCAAAATGGACTTCGGAAGACATGCCCTTTCCATTTCCCTTCGCTGGACAATCTCGCACAAGATGGTCGGAACTACCACATTCATGGCATTTGAGAACCTGGCCGTCTCTACCTCGCGGGTTTCCCCGCCTACCTTTACCTTTACCCGGGGTCTCTCTACGGCCTTTACCACGGCCTTTTCCCCCAAAGAATATCTCATCATGTTGTTCATCTGAGAGCCTCTGGAGAAATGCCGCGATACCTCGCCCGTTCAACCTCCGACGACCACGCTTGCCTTTACCCTTTCCTTGAAAACTTCTGCGTATCCTCCTTCTAACACGACGCACTGGTTTTCGTGTGAACCTCCTCCACCTTCGTTTAGCCTGTTGTAACAGCCAGAATAAATGCTCAGCACGCTGATTGTCGTTATCCATATTCATGATATCTGACCAATCTAGAGCTTCAACACCATCTGATGATATAGTGTCTGTATCGGTGCCGGAGTCGAAATCTTCGTCTCCTAAATAGGTGGATACACCGTCGGTTAGGGGATTTGATTCCCCCCATAACGAGCGGTGTGGTTGTGGTTCTCTAGAAGGAGGGCTGGTTGCCCAGCTTGGTTGTGATCGATCCCCTGCTAATAAAGCAGTGGATTCTCCTGGGTCATCGGCCCATATGTTTGAGGGCCCGTTTCCAGGCTGGGCTTCAGTAGTCAAGGTAGTGTAGAAATTTCCACTACCAGATCCCCTTCCTCTTCCAAACACGGATCCTATGTTACCAGGAGATCGTTCGGATAGGTGGCCTACCGAACGCATCCTTTCCAGCAACTCATCATACTGTTGTTGTGTTCGAGGCATTTGGTGATTGAGTGGCTGTAAGAGTTGCATGGCTTTCTGGTTGCCGACGCCTAAGGCGCGGAATAGGATAGTGGTTAGCAGTTGGAAGTTAGGAAGGTCGAATCCCACCGACTGTGCCTCAAGTCGGGCCATTTCGAATCGGGTAAGAGTGACATCGATTCGTTCCCCGTGAGGCACATGGAAGTCGATGAGTTGTGTGCCGGAAGTGAGCTGTCGCTCATCTTCCAGGCGTTCGAACTTCATGCTGAGGAGGAACATGATGTAAGTTACTGGGTCTGTGTGGACCCCATCAATGTCAGCACCATAGTTTATAATGTCAGGCGGTACCCTCATGGCGAGTGTCCTCGCTAGGCCACCTAGGCCGCGTTGTATTGCGGCCGCTTGGGCCTGTGGCGTCATACGTCCGCTTGTAACGTTGAGCCATGCGTTGACCTCGTAGATGTACTCACGAAAAGGTACATTACCTTGAGGGTCCCAATATGGGCCATGTGTTTGCCCATCGGTGCTGTTATCTCCACGACGCATGTGTCCGATTGCTGCCCCCAGCGCGAACCATATGATAGCGAAAACGATTAGCCCGAGAATGTGTAACGAAGGACGGTTATGATGCGCGTTGTCGCGCTGGGATAGCGCCTTGTCGAGTCTTCGAGGCGCTCTGTCTGGCGGGTCTCCCCGCCCTTGCTTCAAGTATTGCGCTGTTAGCTCGTTGCCGAGCGGTTGGTAGTAACGCAATGATGAAGCGTATATGGTACCAGTTTGGTCGTCTAGACGTCGTACCTCTCGTGTTGCTTCTTGCTCTTGAATAGATCCTCGTAAACGTACTGGGAGTGGTGGCGCAGGGTGGTAGGTGGTCACGAAGATCGCGCCGAAGAATATGAGGCTAAGAAGAGCAAGAGCTGACCACACGAGAGTGCGGCCAGCTCCGCTACCAAGTCGAAAGTGAGCCTGGTAACTCAAATAGGGCATATAGCCTGGCAAATTGCATCCATCGCTCTGCTGTGAAGGTACAGTATGAGGGGTGGATGGGTAAGATAGGATAAGATCGATGTAATGATCTTTCCAGCACATAGCGAACACTCGCGGTGTCCGGGCAAATAGGGCGCGCGTGCCTTGAGCCCAAGGCAGCGGCGCGCGAGCTATGCTCCCGATACTGTAACATCTCCCAAAGAGCTACCCTTTAAGTGCGCCGCCGGATCTCGAAGCTGTCGGTCGCGTTGGCGCGCCAGCTTCAGGGTCGTATTTAAAGCCGGCTGGATATCCATTGCCTCCGAGGCCCCTTCCACTTTTGCCGGCTCGTCGTCTGCCGCGTCTGCCATCTCGGCGAGCCGCCCTCCTATGGCCTGCCCCTCTCCCTCCGCGAGCGACGCGGCCTCTGCCTCCGCCCCCTGCAGCGCGCGGTCGACGTCCACATCCACGGCGAAGCCGGCGCTGTGCAGCTGAGGGGGGGCGAGAACAGCGAGATCGAATGCGCAAATGGAGAGAATGGGGATCTTGAGACCGGAAAGGACGCGCCGGGCAGCGCAACGAGGGCGGAGCGATAAACTTGGCCAACGCGCGCGAATTCCTTCCAACTGCGCAGCGATTTCGCCGGCGCGACCTCGCGTCGCGACGCCGTGCAACTTCGCGCGAGCCCAGGGCCTGGAAGCAGAGGAAGCACTGATTCACTACGGTTAATAAACTCCCCTCGTTCCTCACGGCACACACCCTCCCCGCGCGCGACAGCAGCTCCTTCGCGGAACCGAGCGCTCGCCGGTGACCTTCTGTCGACGCCCAACTGGTTGCGGCGGAATCGGCCCTCGTCCACCTCCTCATCAGACGGCGCGACGATCGGAGAGGGCGTAAACTCGGGGGAGGCGACCGACTTCGAAAGCACCTGGGTCCTGAGAATCGAGAAATGAATATCCGCTCAGTCGGGGGGCACCCGATCGTAGAAAAGTTAAGAGCGGGTACCCCCCGGGGGGCAACTCCAGGAACTCCCCCGAACTGTTGGGCCCGAGCTGGATGTCCTCGAGTACCTGCGTGGCCCAGGGGCGGGCGTTCTCCGCCAGGGCCCAAGAAGACGCGATCGCCTCCTCGGAGCCGAGACGCCCAAATATACTGGCTCTCGCGGGACGGCGGGCCTCGGGATAAGCTCTTGCACGCGCGGTGGGATTCGCCAGTGCGTCCAGACGCGCTCCGACGACCAGAGACGAAACTCCCCGCCCCCCCCCGTGTTCCTCGAGACCTGCGATGCCCCCCCCCCCGTAGCTCACTGTAAAACCTGCAACGCAGAGACTTTTGTCAGGGGCCCTCGCCTCCATTTCAGAGAGAAGAGCGGACTGGACAAACGCTATCGCCGCCATTCGCTTCGCGCCCAGGATGACCGAGCGCCTCAGGAATAAAAAGATCTTGCAAAGCCCAGCCCGCCCAGCCTGGACGCGCTTCACCTTTTCCGCCTGGAGGGGCCCACTCGTGACCTCGCGCGCATCTTAAGCCCCCCCTCAGTTTCGATGGCCCCGCTGAAGATGTGTCGACGTTGCCCAGTAGTGCCTGGGCCTGCAATCTTGACCAGGGAGACCCGCTCCCCGGGATCCGAGGAAACCCCGATCTCTGCCGGGGCTCGCTGCAAGTGCTCGCTGCTGACGCGAGCCAGGGCGAGGGGGCGACGCGCCTCGCCGCCCATCCGCTGCGGAGGCGGACCTGGCCCAGGGGCGACATGCTCAGGGATGTCACCGGCGAAGAGGGGCCCGCGACTGTCAGGGCGCCGCTCACATTCGCAACCGTCGCCATCGAACTCGAGGTCGCACGTAGACGAATCTCAGGGACAAGAACAAGCTTCAAAACTTGTTGGTAGGGGCAGGGGGAACCACGCGCAACGCTGGGGCGGCCCATGAGGTCGCCCGTCGTCGGGGGGCGGGGGCTCATCGCCTCGCCAAGTGCGATGGTCTGGCACGCGCTCTGGGCGGCGCGCTGGCGCTGGAACCTGACGCCCACGGGCGGGTAGAGCGATGGAATCGCGCCCAGCATGGCGCCCCGAGAGACGCCCGAGAAAGCGTTGGTGGCGCCCTTTTTCACGATGGCGCGAGAGAACCCCCGTCGCTGCAGTCGCCGGGAAGCGCAGCATTTGGATCAAAACAGCATCTCCCCTCCGACGCTTCTGGGAAACAACCGCGACGCGCGCGTCGAAGAGCTTCTCTGTGTCTTCGAGCCTTCACCCACAAATGAGAGCTCCAGGCCCTGCCTGGCGGGCAGAAAACATGAATCCACCTCTGACTCTCGGCGCCCGGCTTCCCATTCTGTCGCCCAGTCCACAGCGCGATGATATGTCAAAACAAGCGAAGCCAAAGTTGTTCTCCGAAAGCACGCCAGCAAATCAAGCGCGCTAGAATAGGGCCGTCGCGGGGGCGGGGCGGAGGGCAGCACCGAGACCCCCCCCGCGGAATCGCCCCCGCCTCTTCTCGCCGCGCAGGGGGGTCACAGCGCGGAGGGGAAAGGCCCGGATGGCGTGGCCCGTCGCTTCGGCGCTCTCCGCAGTCGTCTGATGATCCCGATCAGATCGGCACGCGCCTCGCCTAGGTTCTCGACCCGCGTGGCGTCGTAGCGCGCCTCGCCGGAGGCGCCCCAACCATCGACGCGCCATCTATCAAACCGTCCAAGCAGCTCTGTCTGAAGGTCGCGCACTTGAGCCTCAAGACCGCCAGCCTTCGCGGGTCGACGCAGAAACTCCCATATCTCACGTGCTTCACTGTTCTCCGATTTCAGAACAATATGCTTCCTGTGCCGAGGTTCTGCCCCTCGCATGAATCGCCGACGGATGAGGCGTTGAACGTTGACGTGATCGTGCGACATCCATGCCTCCATCAATTCGGTGGGCAAGACTGCTTCACGTGTTTTTGCGGGGCAATCGTGGCGACCGTCTAATGCGGAAAAAGACACGGGCAAGCGTGAGTTCAACATTATCACGCGAAGCCATCTCGACATCTGATGCGCGTAGATCCGACTCGACCTCCGTCAAGAGTAGATCCGATATCGAAACTTCGGGGTTCCCGATCGACTTGCCACATATGTGTTTGCGAGCTCTAAACAACTTTGAGCGCGCCTTTTTCCGGACCAGACAACTCCTTCTCCCGATCGGTCTTCCGCTCGATATGTTCCGTAGCCTTCGCCGTCTCCAAGCTCGCAATGGAGATCCATATTTCGCCGGGGGTAACTCGGGCACGCAACTTGATCCAGTCCAGGTGGGGGGCCCCCACCACCTCGGATGGAATAGCCGCAAGTGCTTCCGCACGCGCAGTCCCTGAAGTGAGCGAGCGCGTGATTTTGTGAAAGTCCCTGGGCGGCGGGCGAGAGTCAAACTGCGCCTGGAACTCGTATCTCACTTCAACCTAGATCGGCCTATGCTCCCGATTGTCCAGAGTCGCGATCGGTTGCGGTCTCTGCCCAGCCCCATGTGCAATCGCACCTTTGGTAAAATAACATACTGCCGCAGTTACCGTGGAATCAAAACGAAATCGATCCCTGAGGCGGCGCCACCTACGCCGAAGACGGTAGTGCCCAACGGCAGGAATGTGGTCATCGCGCACATCGTGGTTTCGATCATCAGCTGCCTTACTGCACAACCAGCCGCCCCCTCATGGTGCCTGTCGCACGGGTTGGTGCATTGACCATCGTCCTCGTCGTCTTAAACGGGTATAGCTTCGCCGTCGCACAAAATCGCGAGCCCATCCCAATGCATCATTCAAATCCATGCCAACAGTCGGAGTGCATCTCCCGCCGATAAGCAATAACAACTTTTGCAGCCACGCAGTCAAGCTCAGAACCAATCGTCGTTGCTCGGCGCGGCCTGCTCGCTGATTCGAGTAGACAGGGAAATACATCGTGACGAAGAGAAGGTCAAACGATCCAGATTTAAGACAACCAGCGCCGCACCGACCCTCCAGGTTCACGGGCGGGGCGGAAATACTCTTGATATAACGTCGGGGGGACATTTGGTAATGCAACATGATACGTGTGCCACATGATTTGTTGGATGACCTCGAGAAACCGAAGGAGATCTCGTAGTGACGAGAGTGGCGACTGACACGACGCGGGTCGTCATCTCCTTTTGGCCGGCAGGTCTGCTGCAACATAACAGCACCCACATTTCCGAAGTCCGTTGAGATCTCATCCCCAAATAATCCAGTCAAGCGCATTGGATTGTAGGATACTGCGCGCGCGTGGCGCACAGCACGGAAAGCGTCCGCACCTGCTCTTGTCGTCATCGTCGATGAGGTCGCCGTCGCGAACGGCGGGAAGCCTGCGGCGGCGGGTGGCGCGGGCCCTCCCTCTCTCACGGGGAGCGCGGGCCCCGCGCGGTGAGAACGCACATCGCTGCCCCTGACAAGAGTGCCCTGGCTGTTTCAATAGCCGCGAAAGTGTGCGGTTTGCGCCGTGATTGCGGCTAGGAGGAGGAGGAGGAGGAGGAGGAGGAGGAGGAGGAGGAGGAGGAGGAGGAGGAGGAGGAGGGGGAGGAAGAGGAGGAGGAGGGGGAGGAAGAGGAGGAGGGGGAGGAGGAGGAGGAGAGAGGGAGGAGGAGGAGGAGGAGGAAGAAGAGGAGGAGGAGGAAGACGCGGAGCAAGCCTCGCCCTCTCGACCCACGGGAGCCCGCAAGCGCAAGGAGCCGCCGGAGGCACGCGCGGCGAGCCAGACGAGCCCAAGCACGCCGGGGCACGAGGAAGAAGAGGTGAACATGACATAGAGCGGAAGCCAGCAGTCCAGAGCCCACCCACTACAGCCGAGAATCGGATCAAGAAATTCGCATCCAAAATATATGTGGCCTCGCATCTGGCAGCACATCTGGGCCAACGTCTGATGCTATCGCTGGGGGCGGCAAGTGCTCAAGAAGCTGGGCCAGCTTTCCCGCGGGTTGGCCGAGAAAGGCCGGCCTAGCTCTTCGGCGTGAGGTTCTGTGAGTCAGACGTCCGACGGTAACCCAAAAGAGCGAGAGGGTTACTCCCACGGGTTCAAGCATCTCGTCTTGCCCGGAGGTCGCAAGGCTCAAGGTTCAAAGTCCTGTCAGGCTGGCCCGCGAGGGGCAGGACTCTGCGTGAAACTGTGTGACACCCTCAGAGGTCGAAGTGCGCCTCCGCTGCCCAGCAGGCAAACTCAAGAGTCAAGCTTTGCCAGGTCTCCTCGCTCCAGCTCGGAGGTCGCACGCGCGGTCCCGTGTGCAGAACCGCTGGGCTCGATCCCGAACCCGGCAAGGAGGGCTCCCCAGCCGCGGGCGGGCTCCTCCTGGAAGGCCATCCCCGGAGCAGGGCGCCGCCGCTCTGCTCCCTGTCGGCACAGGGTCGGCAAGCTGGCAGGAGCCCCAAGGGAGGGGGACCTCAACAGCACTGGCCGTCCAGGCAGCGAGGGGTCAATCCACAAACTATACGCGTCTGCTGCCTCAGCCCATGGGCCGCCCTTCCAGCTTCATTGTGGGTGCGGTGCTGGCCATAGTCGTAGTTCCAGTTGCGGCTCTGGTTCAGGGATGTGTGGAGGCTGACGGGGAACATGACGAGTAGGAGGACGGAGGAGAGGCATGAGTAGGAGGAAGAGGAAGAACAGGAACAATAAGAGCGCCCCTCTTCCTGCTTCTCCTGTTCCTTGGAAGCAGATGCGAGAGCGAGGAAAGGGCGGGAGGGAGTGAGAGGGAGGGAAGGCGCAGAGGGCCTCGTCATTCGCCGCGGCATCGCCTGCGGACGCGTCGATGATGCGACCGACCTGAGGAGAACAACACCACCCACACAAACGTAAGCTTTCGAGAGCTCGGCTGATTCCTTGGGTTAGATCGGGCATGTCCTCATACAGGCGGATTGTGAACAATAGCCAGTAGTGATAATATTCCCCATACTATTACAAATAATAGCACTAAACGTAACAAAAACAATAATATCAACAATAACAATAAACAGTACTAATGATACGAATAATACTGATAATACGAATACGAATCAAACTAATATGAATACGAAAACGGGTAACAATCATAATAATGCACATAAGAATAAACAACACGAAACATCGGCACCAAGCTATGTTTCATGTTTCTGGCATCTGCCTCCTGTAGAGGGACATGCTCGACTTACTTCTTGGGCTGGCGCTGCTCCTCCTCTCCCGGCGCGCGGCGCCCGAGGCGCCGCCGGGGGTGCGAGACGCCGACCCAGGAAGTCCGCGCGGACCTCGTGCACGCGTGTTTGGGCAAGGCCCCCGTGCCATGCTACAAGCACATGGTCAGTAGTCTCAGGTCGGGCCTGTCTCGGGTCGGGCGAAAGGGGGGGATAGCAAAGGGGGGGTTTGAGAATCAGCTCACGTAGCTGATTTTCCCGGCGCCTCCCGGCGCCGGGAGCGGCCATGTATCGAGGAATGGGCCCCTCGGTGAGGCCGCAACCAGCTGCGTGCAGCAAATTTCGTAACCCCCCCTTTCCCAATCCCCCCCTTTCGCCCGACCCGACTGTCTTCCTACAGGCGGACCTTGGAGGACAAAGTTTAAACAAGCAGTTCGTCAAACACGACCAAGAATAATCAGACAGGCGCGAAGAATCGTCTCCGGACTATCTTGTCAGTATTCGTGAACGCTCCTCCTGTAGAGGGACATGCCTGACTTCATAATAGTCCTGTGGCTCAGAAGAGTTCCGGCAGGGACGAAACGTCAGCCCAATGCTTGATGAGAAACTGTCTTGATGTTGCGTCCTCATCCACCATGGCATTCTTAACTGAATTGGGGATCGATGGGGTGCAGCAACAGCCCATGAAATCAGCGTGGACCTCAGAAACATTATGTTGATGAGAATCCCACGAGCCCTTTGGGCGTAGGTGGTCTAAGGAGCTTCCTCTTCCCACCCCCTTCTTCCCCTTCGGGAAGGGGTTGATTATTGTTCCTCATTGATATTCACACCCTCCCCCACCCAGCCGGCGGCCAACCTGGAGCCATGCCGACTCCATGCGAGCCCGCCCCCCACCATCCCTGTCAAACAACAATACAAACCGCACTCTGCCTCCACATTTGGAGCATGCGCGGCCAAGCCGACGCGGCCACTCCCACCATCCCTGTCAACGAACAATGCAAAGTTCAATTTGGGCTAATGTCTTGAGTCATGATCATGAGACCGCGACAGGGACGGCAAGGGTGTCAGCATATTTCCTGCTGTGCTCAGGACGACCATCCCTCACACAGAAAAACAACAAAACGACATGCACCTCGGGGCTACATCTAGATCATGCGCGGCCATCCCGCGATCACTGTCAAGTGGTTTTTGACAGGGGCGGCGGGGGTGGTGGCGCGTGGCCTGATGTGCGCAGGCCCACCAGACGCAATGATGGGCATTGGTTTTCGACACGGATGACGGGTGCCGACATGTTTCCCGATGTGTGCTGTCAGGTGCGCAGGCGCACCTGACGCACTCTGCACGTGCCCCTATGGCGCACCTGGCGCGGCTGGAGTGTGCGGCACACCTGGGGAACTCGGAGCACGTGGTGCATCTGGCGCACCAGGCATGTCTGGCACGTTCGGGCCTCAGGGGTGCATGGCGCGCATGGCGCCCCTGGCACGCGTGGCGCACCTCGCCCAAGCGTCGCGCAACTGGGGTTGGCTTTGGCTCTGAGTAGCTGTCCACTGAACACGACCGCTGAACATGCTCAGGTTCGGGTGTTACTTATGTGTTGGGAGGGCGGATGGGAGTGAGCTAGACGGCTCGCGGGCGGGTGGGTAGCTTGACCCCTCTCCCTACCCCCTCCCCTGGACCTGGACGGGGGTTCCGCGAGCGGTCAGAGCGTCGAAGATGGCCTAAGACGGCTCCAACAGGGCCCCTGAGAGTCCAAGATGAGCTCCACGATGTCTCATGATAGCGCACGATGACTCAAGATGGCTTCCAAGATGCTCCAAGAGGCCGCAATAACGCTCCAAGACAGCTCCAAGAGGCGGCCGAGACCTCCAAGGAGGCCCCCAAGAAGCCAACATCAGTCAATAACCGGAGGAACATCAATGATTTGTGATTTCTCGCCTTTTCGCTTCCGATGGCCATCCGAGGCCTCGAGATGGCTCTGATATGGCCCAAGAGAGCCCCAGGAGATGCTCAAGAGAGCCCCAAGACGGCCCCCAGAGCGCCCCAGAGCGCCCCAAGAGCGCTCCAAGAGGGTCCAGGAGGCGACTTTCGGTGCTCCCGAGGGGGGAGGCTACTTGCACCTCCACTCTTTTTTGATCGATGCCCTCCAAGATGGCCCCCAGAGAGCCTCGAAAGCTCCCAAGAGCGGCCCAGGAAGGCCCCAAGAGGCGCCCAGACAGTGCCAAGAGGCGTCCAAGACGCCTCCCAGAGGATCCCAAGAGGCCCCCAAGAGGCCTCAAGAGGAACTCCTCTTCCTCCTCATTCTTCTCCTCCTCCTCCTCCTCCTCCTCCTCCGACAACGACGACGACGACTCCTCCTCAATCCGCCCCCTCTTGGGGTATATGACGGCTTCCCCCGCCCTTTGTTCTTCTGCATGCTCCCCCACTTTCCTGATCACCTCAACTCCCCTGGGCATCGTTCCTGGATGGGCTGGCGGGGCTGCGCGAAGCGTCCCCAATTTCTACGATTCCAAACCTCTCCGCTCGTGCTGCCGATGCCGCTAGTCCCGGGACCTCTCACGGGGCACGCTTTGGCACCGAAATCTCGAGGCAAACCCCGCCAGCGCGGCGAGGGCCCCCCAGGAAGCCCAGAGAGGCGGAAACAGAGAAGGGCATCGGGAGGAGGAGGAGGAGGAGGAGGAGGAGGAGGAGGAGGAGGAGGAGGAAATGGAGATGGAGGAGGAGGCCACGCCCAGATCTCGACCCGCTCCCCGGCCCCTGGGCCCACGGGCCCACCTCTGACGGCCGTTCCCCGGAGGCCGCCTTTGGAGAAACCAGGCTCCGCGAGGGCAGCGGCCCCTCCGCGAAGAGATCTGGGCGAGCCATTGCTCTTAGGTCGGGCCTGTCCCCCTACAGGGGGATTTTGGACGAAAATAAAAAAGCAAAAAAAACTCAAAAGATTCCCCCCCAACTGCTCAAAACATACTCCCCAGACTATTGTTTGACTATTTTTGAGCATTCCCCCTGTAGAGGGACAGGCCCGACTTAACAGTGGTCTCAGCTAAGGAGGCCTCCCCGATGGGGTCCAAGCAGATGGGGGCGGAGGAGTGCACAGAGTCGCCGATGCATCGGCGATGCACCGGCGGCGGCGGCGGCGCATTGGCGACGTCGGCGTGGAGAAATTTGGGGCTCCGCATCGCAGATGCATCGCCGATGCAGCGGCGATGCAGCGGCGATGCGGCGCGATCCTTCGACTCCACCTACTCTGACCCCACCTGGGAGGCCTGTAGTTGTTTAAGACGAACAACAGACTGTCTACACAAGAACTTCGGGAGCTCCGCGCAGACTTCCTGGATCGGCGCTGGACCTTTCCCTGGCGCGCGCGGAGCGCGCCGGGAGCGAAGCCGGGTGCGCCGTCCTGGGGGGGGGGGCAGCGTCGCCCAAGGAAATCCGCGCGGAACTCAAGAACATTGCGTTTATGTTTTATGCATTGCTTTCTTGTTCGAGCTCTACTCTTCGAGACTCAGACCCTAGTTCTACTCTTCGAGTTCTCTTCTTCGTTTCTTGTTCGCGTTCTACTCTTCGAATTGAATAATTCGTTTCTTTTTCGAGTTGCTTTCTTCTTGCTTCTTTGCTCCTCAGACCGCACCTGCTCGGACCTCATCGGAGCGATTCTGGGCACCTGCACCAGAACATGTTGCCCTCTCTTGGAGGCGCACATTTTGCTTCCGCCGGATTCTGCAGGCCTTCCGCTGGCGGACGCGGCCTCGTTTTACCTCCGCCGCCCTTCCGCCGCCTTTCCGCCGAGGAAGGGATATCACCCCCCTCGATCCTCGAAGGCGAGGCCTTCTCTTCACTGCCTCATCTGCCTCGGAGGCATGGATTTGTTCAGCTCTCGGGGACTGGGAGAACCAACAGGTGCATACCGATACTGCTACTCACCAGACCTCTCCCCGGGTGCGTTCGGAACAGGATTTCAGAGCGACTCCAACCGTGGCGATGAGGGCCTCCCAGGGAGCCCGAAATGGCGAAATCGAGGAGGAAGAGGAGGAGGAGGAGGAGGAGGAGGAGGAGGAGGAGGAGGAGGAGGAGGAGGAGGAGGGGGTTATGATGAGGAGGAGGAGGAGAGGAGGAGAGGAGGAGGAGGAGGGAGGAGGAGGAGGAGGGGGAGGAGAGTAGGAGGAGGAGGAGGAGGAGGAGGAGGAGGAGGAGGAGGAGGAGGAGGAGGAGGAGGAGGAGGAGGAGGAGGGAGGAGGAGGGGGAGAACCTCTCCGCTCCGGATGCCTTTCATGAGCAGCCTGGCGGCCGCGCCCTTCGCGAGGCCCGGCTCGCTCTTGGGCGCGGCCGCGCCCGCCGCGGCGGCAGGCGCCTCCGCCACGCGGGGCGCGCGAACCGCTCGAGGACCAGGGATCGAGGACCGAGAGAGGGAGGCTCGAGGAGGTTCGATGATCGAGGGATCGAGGAGGACTACGCATTCGACGATGGACCCGTTGTATACCCACCAGCCCTGGGCGGTCTTCGGCGGTCTTCGGTGGTCTTCTAGCGGTCTTCGGCGGTCTTCTGACGGTCTCCAGCGGTCGTCGTCAGCTTCCAGCGGTTTTCGGCGCCAAAGCTGGATAGTTGCCGTAATCAATGGGGTCCAGGATCGAACACCCAAGGGGGAGGTTCGATGAGGTTCGAGGGTCGATGGGGGAAGGTTCGGGGTAAGAGGATCGGAGGGTCGTATCGCCCGAGGATCCCGCCACTCGGCGTCCCAAGGAAGGACGCCTGGGGATCGTGCCGCCCGAGGGTCGACAAAAGGAGGTTCGAGAATCGAGGACCAGAGACTTCTTCTTTGGCGGCGAGGGAGGGGGGAAGTGAGAAGGAGAAGGCCTTCTCAGAAGGCTCGGAAGTCCACGGGCCTTCTGAGAGGCGGTCTCAGCCTTCCACGAAGACGCAGAAAACTCTTCAGACGGCGCGAGGGCTTCTGAGAAGTCCCGTCACCTTATGAGAAGGTATTCTCCTTCTCGTTTCCCCCCCTCGCTCGCCACAGAGTTATGTGTGCTGACCATGCTCGGGCCCGAGAGGCCTCCAGAGGCTCCCCAAGGAGGCATTCTCGCCAGAATTCGTATGGGCGGATCCCGCCCGGGTGAGGAGAAGCCTCCCGGAGGCTCGGAACGAGCGAACAAACGGTCCCATTGGCAACAGATGCACGACCATTGAACACGAGATCTAAACTATGCATCCATGGAAAGAAGCCGAACCCATCATCGTTTGATATAACCGCATGCTCATCCCCCCCCCCGAGTGCACTCGACCTCTGCAGTCCAAGGCCGCCGGTCTGGCGACGCCAGGGGCACGACCTCGAGAAGCCGCCCACAACGCCACGAGGAATTCGCCGAGGAGTTCAGCAAGACCCTTAGAGGCAAACTCCACACGGCCCATGGTGGAGGAGGAGGAGAGGAGGAGGATAAGGAGCAGGAGGAGGAGGAGGAGTACTCAATGTTCAAGCCCTTGAAGCCATTTAAAAGTCAACTGGGAAAATAGGCATGGCTGAAGCCGGGAACGCTAAACAGGTGACGAACCCCTCTCGTCGTTACGCCTATCTCGAATATCGAGGCTCGATGATATGCCTCATCGACCACCCTTCGGGTGATAGGTATGTCAGAGGAGTTGGTGGGATTGAACTTCGACTTGTGCTTTCATTGAATGGCGGCTTGCATGTCGATTACGTACTGCTTTTCATGTACGTTTGCATGTAGAACTGCATGCCGACTTGCATTTCGATCAACATGCAGATTTGCATGTCGAATTGTATTTCGCCATGCAGTTCCACTGCTTTTCGATTGGCGTTTCGATTTGAATGTGGACTTGGGTTATGCACTTCCCACGGGATACCCCACGGGAAATTTCACGCGACCAACTACGGAACAACTTACGGGACAACTGTGGGAAAACCCATGAGCGGACCCACGGGACAACCGTGGAAACACACAACCCTCGGGACGACCCAATGGGCAACCACTCGACAACCACGGGACCACCCACGGGAGGACCACGAGACAGCCCACGGAACAATCCGGGGGACAACCACGGGAAAGCCCGTCGGCGAATCCACGGGACGACCACGGACCAGCCCTTGAGACAACCAGCGGACAATCACGGGACAAGCACGGGAGGGCCCACGGGAGAACCACCGGCCAACCCGCGGGCCAATCCGCGAGACTGTCCACGAGACAACCCACAGGACAGCCACGGAACAACCCGCGCGACGACCGTGGGAAAATCCGTGGGAGCACCTACGGGACAGCCGCGGGGAGGGTCCTCGGGAGAGCCACGCCGCAACCCACGGGAGCACCCGCGGGCCAACCACGGGACAGGCCACCGGACAAGCCACGGGGCACCCACACGATGGTGCCCTTTCCCTCTCACTCCTCGTCCGGCACCCATTCTTCCCCTGCTCCTCCTCCTCCTCCTCCTCCTCCTCCTGTTCCTCATCCTTCCCCTCCTGCTCCTCCTCCTCCTCCTCCTTACTTTTTCTTGTTGTATACCTCCTCCCTGTCGCACCCCCAGCCGTATGATTAGGGCGGGCAAGGCGTTTCCTCTCCTCATTCCCCTCATTCCCCTCCTCCTCCTCCTCCTACTCCTCCTCCCCCTCCTCCTCCTCCTACTCCTCCTCCTACTCCTCTTCTTCCTCCCCATTCCTCCTCCTCCTCCTCCTCCTCTCCTCCTCCTCCTCCTCCCTCCTCTTCCTCCTCCTCCTCCTCTCCTCCCCTCCTCCCCCTCCTCCTCCTCCTCCTCCTCCTCCTCCTCCTCCTCCTCCTCCTCCTCCTCCTCCTCCTCCAACTTTCCTCCTCCACCTCCTACTCCTCCCCAGCGCCTGGACCTCCCCCGCTCCATCGTCCTCCACTGGCTACTCCTGCTCCTCCTCGCCATCCTCACTCATCTTCCTCATCGTCGTGGTGGTCCTGCTCATGCTCTTCCAACTCCTAATCCCCACCATTACAGCACAAGCAACGTAGCCCAACTCAAAACACATCAAAAGAAACGTGTGGCCAACCAAGGCGAGGCCTAACGTTAGGTCGGGCATATTCTCCTACAGGCGGGTTTTTGAAAAAATACCCAAACCATAATCAAACATAGTCAAAAGAGCACGACAAATCGTCACCAGACAGTTGTTTACACTATTCTTGAATATTCCTCCTGTAGAGGAGCATGTCCGACTTAAGACTATCACAACACATCCTTCGCACAGCAAAAGAGCAGCAGAAGATAGAGCGAGGTCGGACGCCGCACTGAAACCGACAGCGTGCAAATGGACTCAGCCATCGCCTCACCATCCCTCAGACCTCGCTCGCATTCCCGCGCTCACTTGCCTGGTGCAGTGCTGTGCCTGCTGGATCTCGCACGCCCTCCCGCCCTCACCATGATCACCAAAAGGGAAGCCAAACCCGAGATGCGCAAAAAAACAACACATCGAGCCTCCTCTGTACCCGCCGCGGCGGCGCTGGAGTCCGCGGGCGCCGGTGGTTCCCCGGCTGCCTCGGCGGCGGCCGCGCCAGGATCTGCGGGCGCTGAAGGTGCTGTGGGAGGCTCGGTCTCCAGCTCCCCCCCGCGCTCCGCCTCCTTCTCGTCCTCCTGTGCCGGCGCCGGCGCCGGCACTCTCTCCGCGAACCTCATGCCTCCCTCTGCCGTGTTCGCCACCGTGATCCAGCCGGCCTCGTGGCCGGCGACGGTGATGCGCGCTCGCCTCCGGCCGCCGTCCAGCTCTGGCGCCACCTCCACGACCTCGACCTCGGCGCCGATGCCGAGCTGCATCACGGCCACACTCTTGCGCGAGACCTCCGCGTTCACCGGCAGCTCCTTCAGTGGCCCCGCCGACACGATGCGATACTTCCCAGGCCCGTCCTCCTGCGGCACCAGCTGGGGCGTGGGCGCGGCGGGTGCTGGCGGCGCGGGTGTGGCAAGCTCCTGCGGCGCGGACTGTCCCGGCGGGTCAGCTGCAGGCACTGGGCGCGGTGAATTCGAGGCATTCTCGTCTTCGAGCGGCTCCTCCTCGAATGGCACGTCCTCTGACTCCGCCGGCGGCGCCGCAACGTCTACTACCTGCGTCGTGGCCTGGTCCACCGGTTCCGAGGGTGCGGGCGCAGGTGGCGACTGCGAAGCCTCCTCGTCCTCGAGAGGCTCTTCCTCGAACGGCGCTTCCTCCGACTCCGCTGGCGGCGCCGAAGCGCCCTCCGCCTGCGCAATGGACTGGTCCACGGTCTGCTGGGGCACAGGCTCAGGCTCCGGCACTCTCTCTGCAAACCGCGAGCCTCCCGGGGTCTCGTTCGCCACTGTGATCCAGCCAGCCGCGGGGACTGTGATGCGCGCCCGCCGCCGGCCGCCGTCCAGCTCTGGCGCCACCTCCACAACCTCGACCTCGGTGCCGATACTGAGCTGGGCCACGGCCGCGCTTGTGCGCGAGCGCTCAGCGTTCACCGGCAGCTCCTTCAGTGGCCCCGCGGAGACGATGCGATACTTCCCGGGGCCGTCCGCCGCCTTCTCTGCGGGGGCCTGAGGCGGCAGCGGTGACGGAGCCACAGGCGCCAACGTTGGCGCCAGCTCCAGTGCCGCCGAGGGTCTGGGGCTAAGCGTCGGTGCCAGCGCCGGCGCCGGCGCCGGCGAGGTCCCTGGCCCGTCCTTTGTGGGACTGGGGAGGGGGAGGCGGCCGAAGTCGACGAGAGTGCCGCCAACGTGGGCCCAGCCAGCCCACTGCACGCTGGCTGTTTGGCCAGCGCAGAGTCGCACGTGGGCGCCGGCCGAGGCACCGACCGAAAGCCTCGATGCCGGGGGCGCTGCGGGTGGCATTTTGGCGGGTGATGCCCAGGCTGGTCCACAGTCGACCCGTATGATAAGGATGCGCTGTAAGGATGCAAGGGCCTTGGAAGCCCGTTTCGGAGCTTCTCGAGCGGGGCGCAGCCAACGAAAGTGGCCAAGGATGGACCGAGGAGGCAAGGATGCAAGGGCACCCTGGGGAAGGACTCTAGATACAGGGCCTCGGATGGGCTGGAAACCCTCGCGCTACCGGCCCTCGCCCTACCCTCCCAGAACGCCGCTGGCGTCGAGCTTTGTCCGCAACCACACTCGTGGAGCAGCAGCGGAGGGGGGGTGAGCAGGGACCGACCGTCCCGGCATTCTTGTAGTCCTACCACGAACTGTGCTTAGAACCCGACAATGTTCTCAGAACAAGAACAAGGTTCTTAGAACATAAACCCGATGCGTGGAAACTAGACAGCTCCAGCCAGAAATGCTCTAAGAACATCTCGTGGGAACCACGAAGAGGTTCTCACAACATTGCTTGGTAGGCCCATCGGCACGCCAGGACGCTTCGCCACTGCCTGAAGGGGGGGGGGGGGGGCGCCCTCCTGACCCCAGGCCTGCGTCCCCCCCGGCCGACCTCTGCTTAACAGCAGCCCCATGGGTGCTCCTCCTCCGGGGTCGCGCGCCCAAGGGTCCCGCCGCTTTCTGCCTGGCAGGCCCCGCGGGCCTTCGGCCCCGGGCCGCCTTCCGATGGGGGAAACAGCTTGTACACCCCCCCCCCGCCCCCCAACCTCAGAGTTGGCACGCGCGGGGGAGACTGCGGTCGAGGTGCGACTCGCCAGACCCGCCGCCAACTTTGACCCCTGGGGGGGAATGGGGAGGCGCTGACAGATGGATGGATGTGGCAGGAGTGCTCGCGTTTTTGTTTCCACTGAAGGCCTGTCTGGATCGACCTGGGAGGGGGGGGGGAGCAGGAGGAGGAGGAGGAGGAGGAGGAGGAGGAGGAGGAGGAGGAGGAGGAGGAGGAGGAGATGCGGCACCAGACCCCCGAGGCCGTGGCTCCTGCCGTGCCCCCTGCACGAGCCGACCAATTGTCCCGAAAGGCCAGAGCCTGCTCTGCCTGCAGGCAGGCTCCTCTGCCGGCGCCCGGGGGGGCGGGAAGAGTGGCCCGGGGAGGCAGCAGATCACGCAAGAAGCGCCGGGGGATCGGGGGATTTTGGGGAGGGGAGAGGCCCGCGGGCTGCTCGACGGCATCGCCAGACGGGGCGAGGTGACCTCCTCTGCGGCCGCGGCCCAACAGACGGCCCAGCAACGAGACGAAAACGGAACCGCCATCGCATGTTGTTG
This sequence comes from Prorocentrum cordatum, assembly GCA_963575745.1. Classification (NCBI taxonomy): domain Eukaryota; class Dinophyceae; order Prorocentrales; family Prorocentraceae; genus Prorocentrum; species Prorocentrum cordatum. The sequence goes on from CAUYUJ010016127.1 coordinate 666,539, forward strand.
GGACGGGATCTGCTGGCGGACGGCCCACTGCGTTCCCAGTCCCAGGGGTTCACTCGGACGGCCCATAACTAATCGACCAGAAGGGTCTCTCCGAGGCCCTCTTCGGGCATGCTGAAATCTTCGAGCCACAGCGCGACTACGAGAGGGCGTCAACACATCAGAATCTCACCACCCAGTCTGCGCCGAGCTGAGGTAGCATAACTGCCACTTCTGTGGTCTCCTTGCCCCCCTGGAACATGTTGGACCCCCACGAGCTCATGCCCCCCCCAAGATCGTGCAAGCGTTCTGGCCACTGGCCCTTGGCGTTTCGACACCAATGGTCAGACTCAACCTCGAGCAGGCCAGGCCTGCTGAGTCCTTGGCGGATGCAGGCAGAGGTTCAGCAAGAGAACTCCCAGTGGAGGCGGAAGGCACCCGAGAGAAGGCCCTGGCCCTTGGCGTTTTGACACCAATGGCCAGACTCGACCTCGAGCAGGCCAGGCCTGCTGAGTCCTTGGCGGATGCAGGCAGAGGTTCAGCAAGAGAACTCCCAGTGGAGGCGGAAGGCACCCGAGAGAAGGCCTTGGCCCTTGGCGTTTTGACACCAATGGCCAGACTCGACCTCGAGCAGGCCAGGCCTGCTGAGTCCTTGGCGGATGCAGGCAGAGGTTCCGCAAGAGAACCCCCGCCGGAGGCGGAAGGCACCCGAGAAGAGGTCCTGGCCTTCGGGGGCCGACCCGGCAAGGTCCCGCCGGCCTCCCCGTCCGCCAGAACAGATGGCGGAAGCGCCTGGGCTTCCTCGGTTGGGATCTCCCAGGCTTGCCGTCGCTCGGACGTCCATGTCCCGTGCATGTTTCGGTTTCGTGTGTTTTTTTTTTTCCCTCGATGGTCCAGGATGGTCCTCGTGGTTTCTCGCCGAGCAAAAATGCACACGTCCAAGCGATGCCAAGCTAGGGGGGGTGATCCCGAGCCCCACCCCGAAGGCGGCCCCAAACGTCCCCGAGACACCTCGCGCAACACGACAAGCGACGACCGCAAAGACAAGAACGACGACGACGACGACTACCGCAACGACGACGACGAAGATGTCGACGCGGGGCGAAAGACGTGCCGAGGCGGCTGACCATAGACAGGCGCGTTCCACTACTCGCACAGTAACGACTCGCAAATGGCCTGGTTCCGCCGCGGGGGCCTCACGATCCATTACCTCGAGGCAGGCATGGGTTCTCCAGACGTTTGCGAATAGGCACTTCGCGGGCAGTGGGACGCGCTCGGTGAGACCAGGCACGCCGCCCTCCTCGGCCGCGGCCGCCTGGGGCTGCTCGTCCCCGCGCAGCGCGGGCTGCCCAGCCTGGCCGCGCGGCTCCCAAGCATCCACCGTCGCGGGTGCCCGGAAACTGAGAGGTCTCACCACCACCACCACCCCATCACCATCACCACCACCATCATCATCACCATCACCACCATCATCATCAGCAGCAGCATCATCATCATCCTCGTCGTCGTAATCACTACCAACATCAACACCATCGTCATAGTCACCATGGTCATTATTAGGATCATGGTAACAGCATCAATTCCACCACCATCATCATCATCATCATCATCATCAGCATCATCATCATCATCATCATCATCGTCATCAGCAGCATCATCAGTATGATCACAGCCAAGAGCAGACTCATACTCATGATGCGACTCATGGTCATCATCATCACTCATCATCATAATCAGCATCATCATCACCATCATCATTGACGTCATCACCACCACCACCATAACCCCATCCATTATCATCATCATCATCATCATCACAACTATCAGTATCGCCATCATCATCAACATCATCATCGTCAACATGGTCATGACCATGGTCACCATCACCATCACCATCATCATCATCATCATCATCATCATCATCATAATCATCAACATCGTCGTCATCATCATGATCTTCATCAACCTCACACGCATCACCATCAGCATCAGCATCAGCAGCCCCATCATCACCATCACCACCACAACCATCACCACCACCAACATCACCATCATCATCATCAGCATCATTATCACCATCATCACCATCAACATCATGATCGTGAGCATGATCATGATCACACTCATGCTCATGAACATCTTAAACATCATTACAATGACCACCATCCTCAGCATCATCTCCATCCTCATCACCATGCCCATCATCATCAAACTCATCACCATTACCATCATCATCACCATCATCGTCATCATCGTCATCGTCAACATCATCATGATATGGATCCTTATCATATCCATGACCATCATCATCATCATCAGTATAACAATCATCAGCATCACCGTCAGCATCACCATCGTCGTCATCTTCATCGTCGACATGTTCGTCGTCATCATCATGGTCAGAAGAATGATCATCATCAGCAGCATCATCATCATGACCAACAGCATTACACTCAACATCCGCATCACGACAATTACCATCACCATCACCATTATCAGTATCGTCACCATCATCACCATCATCATCATCATCATCATTCCCATTCTCCTCCTCATCCTCCTCATCCCCATTATCCTCATCCACCGTCTGGTTTAGGAGCCCCCGCAGATCCATCGAGCTTGAGAGATAAGGCCGGGAATCATGGAGTCCTCAGATCGAGACGTTGCACAATGCTGCCACTCCTTCGGACAAGCGAGAGTGACAGGTGTGGGCTGTGTCCTGCCTTGTATCATCTCAGCTCCGCCTGCCCTTACTCTTAAAAGACCTCCGAAAGATTCACTGGGTATCCGAATGTTTCCGAGAGCCTCCGAGGGCTTCCGAAGGCCTCCAAGGGGGCCTCTGCGTCGTAGTCGTCGTCGTACGTCTACGTCGTAGTCGTCGTCGTCGTCGTCGTCGTCGTCGTCGTCGTCGTCGTCGTCGTCGTCGTCGTCGTCGTCGTCCGTCGTAGTGTGTCGTAGTCCGTCGTCGTCGTCGTCGACGTCGTCGTCGTCGTCGTCGTCGTCGTCAGCGTCGTCGTCGTCGTCGTCGTCCTCGTCGTCCTCGTCGTCGTCTTCGTCCGTCGGTCGTCGTCGAGGCGGCAAGCGAAGACTGTGGCCTGTTATGTATCGTCTCTCGGTCCGCTCTCACCGCACCACGCCGCGTGTCAGCGAGCCCCGGCGTCTCGGGCCGTTGGCGGCGGGCACTCCCCAGAGGCTCGCCACCACTGAAGGGGCCCTGGGACACACAAATAAATACACACAAATAAAAATAATCCCCATATTTTCCCATATTTTCCCATATTTTCCCATATTTTCTGGGAAATCGAGGATTAATTGTGTCTGTGTGTTTCTTTTCCTCCTGAACCACGGCTGGACGACGCGGCACGGACAAGAGAGGCCGGGACCCTCGGATCCAGGCGCCGCCTCCCGTCGCGAGGGCGCCGAGCGGCAGAGCTGGGAAACTCCGGGGCAGGGGGCCGAGGCCCCCGCGGGGAGCACGCCGCGAAACGCACAGAACCTGCGACGCCGCGAGGCGAGGGAGGATGAAGGGGAACTGGGACACACAAATAAATACACACAAATAAAAATATCCCCTATATTTTCCCATATTTTCTGGGTTCTTGTCTTCCCCCCCACTTCCCATATTTTCCCATATTTTCTGGGAATCGCCGATTAAATGTGTCTGTGGAGGAGGCGAGGGCCTCCCGGTGGGCAGCGCCGGCCCCGGCACGGCGTGGGGGCCGGGCGGGCCCAGAGAGAGAGGAGCTCCGAGGGAGCGGGCGCGCTTGGAAGCGCGTATACGGCCACCCGGCGGGCCCCTCTTTGTGAGGCCTTTGGGGGCGGCTCTGCCCACCTCGGCGGCGCGCACAAGGGGGTGGGGGGAGGGAGGAGGGCTTCTTAGAAGCAGGCCGCTTCTCAGAAGGCGCCGGCCTTGCATCGATAGATGAGGCCCGCGCCTTCCAAGAAGCAAAGGTACCCCCCTTCTGCGCGTGGCTGGCCACCGGAGGCCCCTCCGCAGGCCTCGTCCTCGTCCTCGTCGAGGAGCTCCTCCTCGAAGGGCACCTCGTCGTCCTGCGGCGGCGCGCGCGGGCCGGGCGGGGAGCCGAAGGGGGGACCTCGTGCTGCCAGGAGGGAGGCCACATGAGGCACGAAGGGGCCGTCGCTCGGACGCCAACTTCCCGTGCATTTTCCGGTTTCGTGCGTGCATTTGTTTGCTCGATGGTCCGCCCTCCCCCGTTCCTCCCCCTCAATGGCTAATTCAAACTTTGCGCGGCCGGCTTAGCTTCGACCGGAAGAGGTGCGCTCTCGACCCGCGAATCAACAAATTGTTTGCTCGTTGGTCCAGGATGGTCCTCGATGGTTTTCTCGCCGGAAAAATATACACGCGTCCGAGCGATGCCAAGTTTCGAAGGGGCTTGCTCTGTGTGGTTCTTGGCGGCACTCGGCCAGGAAGAGGCTCTCCCCGCTCCAGATCCCTGCGGGCCGGGCCCGAATGACCAGGGCCCCTCTCCCGAGCCCAGCGTGGCCACTGCTTCGGCGCCTCGGCTGCAGGGGTGCTCCCGACTCTCCTCGCCGTTGCTGGAGCCCCCGGGAGGCCCCCCAGCCGTTTCTGGCCTCCCGGGGGCTCTTCTCGCCGTTTCTGGCAGCTCTCCTCTCGCCGTTTCTGGCAGCTCTCTTCTCGCCGCTTCTGGCAGCTCTCTTCTCGCCGTTTCTGGCAGCTCTCTTCTCGCCGTTTCTGGCAGCTCTCCTCGCCGTTTCTGGCCTCCCGGGGCTCTTTCGACGGGCGCTATGGCGCCATCCACCTGGGCGGCGAGAGGCAGCGGGCCTCACGCGAGATGGCAGAGGGACCCTGCGCGGTGGCTTGCGCGGGCCGCCGTCGTGGTGACCGCGTGGCGAAGAGGGCGCTTACGCGCGACGTATGGCGCGGGAAGCTTACGCCCGAAGGTCGGCGCAGTCGACCTCGCTTCTTCTTCTTCTTCTTCTTCTTCTTCGCCTTCTTCCGTCGCCCACCTGGGTCTCAGCGGAAAGGCTGGGGCCGCCCCTGGGACGGGGCCGCCTCCCGCGACACACCCGGGCTCCCGCGGGCGGTCGGAGAGTCTCCGCAGAAAGGCCCCCCCGATGAGGGCGGGAGGGCCTCCCAAGAAGCCGCCCCCGCCTTCTCCGCGCGCCGCCCCCTCGCCCTGCCCCCCTGGTCTAGGGCGGCGAGATCTATACATATCCACTGCTCCCTGGCCAGGCCCAGCCTGAACCCAGCAGCGGTGCATACGCCACGCCCTCCTGGCTTGGCCAGGAGGGCGTATACACAGCTCGTGAGCTCAGGATGGGCCTGGCCGGGGAGCAGTGGATATGTATAGACCTCGCCGCCCGATGGTCAAAGTCTGCTCGAAACTCCAGACCCTTCCCAAGGTCCATCCTGGCTGGTTTGCCGAGCCGCGTCCGGCCGTGGTGGAGAGAACCTCCCAGAGAAGCCGAGAACCCATCGGAAGGACGGCGTCGACGTCTTCTCCCATCAGAAGCCGATCCCTGGACCTGTACGGCGGTGACAGAGCGACTCCATGGCCACGAGGGCGCACCTGGGAGTTCCACAAAAACGCGAAACGCTTCAGAAGAGGAGTCGTTCTTTGGCGCCGCGCAGAAAGAGGGTGGCACGAGCGGGGTGGGCATCTGAGAAGGCGGCAGCCTTCCTAGAAGGCAGGGGTCTTCTCAAAAGGGCCCTCAGGCTTCCCAGCAGGCTTCTTAAGAGCCCGTGGACCCTCTTGAAAACTCCACTCCCCCCCTGGCGTCGCCATATGTTCACCAGGCTGGCTTTTCAACCCTGAGAGGTTCCCCACCCGACACGTTGGGATTGATAAGTTTAAACGAGCCCCGCCCGCCAGCCAGCCCTGCATATCGCGGCCGCCAGGCGCTCATACGCCCGAATGTCGGGCATCGGAAAAACTGGGTTTAATGGGAGGGACCTGGTTTAGTGATGTGTACTGGGGTACGCCCCCCCCGCCCCGTTCCACGAACCGGAAGTGCCGTCACCCGAAAAAACACCAATTACGGCAGACCTGGTTTCGTGATTCTGGCAAATTTTAAAGCTCCGGGGCCCTACCACTAACTGGGTGCCCTTACCTGGGGTCCTGGCTATACCCGAGAGTGTCCCGAGTCTCTCGCCCGCCAGCCCTCTCTGGCGCGGCCGCCAGGCCCCAGGACGCCCTGGCGCCCCGAGTCTCCCGCGCACCAGCCCTGCATACCGCGTCCAAGACTTAGGTCGGGCGTGTTATCCTATAAGCGGATCAAAATTGCCGTTCGACAATAGCCCACAATACGTTAAAGCATTGTCCCAAAACGATGTTTAAATTATATTTGAACATTCCTCCTGTACAGGGACACGCCCGACTTCATCCAAGACAGCAGACAGCAATCACGGACACCACGAACAAAATGACAGGCGGCTCGGCGACACGCCATTCCCAAACAGCACAACAAACACCATGGCTTGAGGGATGAAACAACGACCCTACCCTGGGTTACAAGTGCGTGGTCTGTAAACCTCCTGGGAACCCCCAAAGCCTAGAGCCGCCAGGACGCGGCACATCACGCAGGGTTTACCCTGTCAGCCCACAGGAGTTTCAGAGCACAGCGCCTCGTAAACCAGGGTAGGGGGCGGTTTTTCTGCCCTTGAATGGCCACACACAACCAAAAACATCAATGGCCTACCGGCAGCCGGCACCAGTAGCAGACATTACGTACGGGCATCACGGGCATACATAGCTAATTACCAGCACCCAGTGACGTACCTCAAAAAATAGTCCACCAGGAGCATGCACCAATAACAAACCGTAGGGGCCGACGCCACGGGAACCAAAATGGTACATCGGTGAAGGGGCCCCAGGACACACAAATAAATACACACAAATAAAAATACTCCCCATATTTTCCCATATTTTCTGGGTTTCTGTCTTCCCCCCCACCTCCCATATTTTCCTATATGTTCTGGGGAATCGAGGATTAATTGTGTCAGTGTGTTTCTTTTCCTCCTGAATCGATAACAGACCATGACCCACTACATCAAACACGAACATCGTGGGCCGACACCAACACCAGACACCGAGTACTGTTCCCGGATAGCCCCTTGGAGAGCTAAGAGGGCTCCAGACTAGAAGCCCGCAACGCAAGGGAGGCCAGCCCCTCTCCAGGGCTCCCGGTCAGGCATCCCCGCAACGGCCCGCTTGAACTTGCAGCGTGTCCCGAGAAGCGTTTTCCTACTCGTTCCGAATGCGCGTGCCCGCAGCCCTTCCGCAGGCCCTTCGCAGCTCCTTCGCAGCTCCTCCAGAGCGTGCTTTTCGAAGCCTGCTAGCTCCCCAGGCATGCTTTCCTGCGCCCTGGCAAGCGTCTCCCACACACGTTTCCCAAACTTGCAAACTCCCCGGGCATGCTTTCCAGCGCCCGTGCCATCGTCTCCTATAAGCGTTTCACGCGCTTTCGACTGTCGCTATCCGTGTTTTGGACTGCACAAGTAAGACGCATCAGGGACAGACACCAACCACACACATCAAAAACACGCGCCACACACATACACAAAGACCAGGAAACAAGACCCCACAATCAGAGCAGATAGCACGAACGCACATCAACAGCAAGCATCAACAACATACGCTAAAAACATACAACACTGACCCCAATAGGGACTCGTTGTGCACAAGTATCGAGCGTACAGGACAAGCATACTCGGCATAACATACATGGCACCAGTATCATAATATGGTGCACTAGTGAGCATGCAGCGGGCGTACTCAACATACCAGGCATGCATAAGCACGCGTAGCGAGGATACACTAGCAATTACGTAACATTGAACACTCTCTGGTCAGACGCGACAGACTTCGAAACCATCTGCAGACTTCGAAACCATTTGCCTATGGGAGTGGGACTAAGCTAGGAGGTCCAGAACTTTAGGGATAGGGGGTCCTTTCCTGCAGATGTATCAAGCCAAGCTGCCTAGATCGATAATCACTGATTCAGAATCGGGGACCCCAGTGAGGCGACGTCTTCATTGTGCAATCAGGGTTAAGGGTTTCTCTGCTCTCGATGACACGCAGCCCCCCAGAAGCCCCGGCCGATCCGCGGGGACCAGCCCTTCACTGCGGATGGCCTCCCAGTGACCCTCGGCCGCCGAGGCGCGGCCCCCGCGTGCCGAACATGCCCAGGCACCGCCCGTTGACTTTTTGCTGAGGACGTCGCCGTCGTCACCGCCGTCGTCACCGCCGTCGTCACCGTCGTCGTCGCCGCCGTCGTCGCCGCCGTCGCCGCCGTCGGCGCCGTCGGCGCCGTCGTCGTCGTCGCCGTCGTCGTCGCCGCCGTCGACGCCGTCGACGCCGTCGTCGCCGCTCTGCGCGCAGCCGAGTCCTCCGGCTCCTCGGGCTCCGCCCGCTCGGCGGCCAGGGCGCCGGGCACGCCCGCGGCGGGGGCGGGCTCCTCGCGCGCCCGCGCCCGGCCAGGGTGAAGGGGCCCCAGGACACACACACACACACAAATGAATTCACACAAATAAAACTATTCCCCCTATGTTTCGATATTTTCTGGATTTTTGTCTTCCCCCCCACTTCCCCTATTTTCCTACATCTTCATGGGAATCGACGATTCATTGTGTCTGAATTGTTTTTCCTCTCCTGACAGGCGCTCGGAGCACGCCGAGCGATCTCCCCGCGAGTTCCGGCGAGCTCGAGTCTTCGATTCCTCGAATGCACGCAAGCAGCGTGCTGGCCCCACAAGATAAGCTCTACTGTCTCTCCGGCCGGCACCTGAGGGAGGCCCCTTCCTCCCTTCTTCATCACCCTCCTGCTGTTCCTGGCCCTGATACTCCTCCTCCTCCCCTCCGTCCCTCCCCTCCACGGTAGGCTGCACGTAAGAGTGATCCTAAGCAAGAGATGTTTTTTGCAGTTGAGCTCATCTTCCTGTGCCTTCCTTGGGTGGGTCTCTCCCGCTTGTGCAAACGTGGCCACAACGGAGGGCAACCGCCCTGCCCAAGTGCCCCGAACCGAGTCAGAGCGCAGGGAGGATGGATGTTGCGCCATGGAATTTGGGCACAACAATACTGCTTACGCGTAGGCCTGGGCCTGGCTGGCCGATTACCCGAATAATATTGACTGCGATCCCTTGGTCATTTCAATTTGCTCGTCGTATCTTTCTCGCGCAACATCACATGCCGTCAAAAGCTGTCCGTCCATACCCTTCTGCTGGTTAGCACGCCTGCGAGGAAACAGGCACAACGTACATCGGATATATGCCGCACACGCACTCATACTGTTCCTGCCCATCGCCATCGTCTGGCTGGACAGTGTCCGAGCACTCGCCCGTCGCCATGGTCCTGTTAAGCACCGGGACGCCGGCGCAAACCTGGTTATCCCACATCTGCGCGGATATGGTAGCGCCATGGCACATGTACCTCACGCCCTTCGTCTTGTCCCACGCCGCCGGCTGGCACTGCGCGGCCCAGAGCACGTTGCCCGGCGCGCCAGCGACGCCTCCGCACTCCTTGCGCGAGACGAACCATTTGGTTCTGTTCGAGCCGGCGCCCGAGCCGGCGTTCGATCCCGCCGACGCCCGCGCCGCGACCGACGACTTGGCCTGCAGCAGCTCCAGCCTCAGAGCGTCGGCCTCCCCCTGCTCCGCGGCCTCGACCTCGGCCTCGTCGAGGCAGGCCCCGGGCGCGGCGCACCCCTCGGCGCCCTGGGCGCCCGCGTGGGCGGACAGCTGCATTGCTGCGAGCGCGAGCAGCGCAGCGGCCGCCCGGCGGGACGGCGCCATGCCGGCCAGGAGCTCTGTGGCGAGCTCTGCGTCCGACCGAGTGATCCTGAGCCCGAGTGACCTTTGGCGCACGTCTTCCGGGGGGCGCGAAGGGGCCAAAGCTGAGCGCACAGGCCGCTGCCATCGCATCGCGCTCAGCGGTCGGGGGTGCCCAGGTGAGCCCGCAGCAAAGGTCACTCCGGCGAAGGGTCACTCTTACGCGAGGTCGAATCCTGGGACTGAGGACCAGGGCCGAAAGGCTGCGGATGCTGCTGCTCCTTGTGTTGTGGTGCTCTCGAGGCGCCCCCCTGGGCCACGGCTGCATTCCCCACACAGAATTCCGGCCAGAACACACCTCGGGACAAGTCGATTGCGGGGCCTGGGGCCCATGCACCCACGCGGACCAAGAAGCTCGTGGCGCCCAATTATATTACGCTCTTCGCCTCTCTGGAAGCCGCTTCCCAGCCACAGGACCGTCAAACAGATTGTCGAGATGCACATTGGGGCCCAGGGAGGGGATCGAGACATCCTGGGGTCCATGTTGTGAGGGATCAGAGCGTCGGAGATGTGGACCAAACGATGTCCAGATATCAGGTATCAGGGGCAACTGTTCTGGTCTCTGTATCTAGCTACGCGAGCTCGAGTCTGCCAGGGACCAGTGGCACGTCTTGTAAACATACAAGACGGGCCACATTGCTTTGCTGTCTTGGGTGTCTGGAGGCCTGTTTCGGGCCCTTGCCAATGAAGCAAACACCTAGGACGCCAAACCAGTTCTGGGGAAGGAGCGGGGAGTTCTGGGGAACCCGCAGTCAAGAATTCACAACAGCTGGGGTGTGGGCCAGAGAGGCAGAAGTCGACAAAGAGTTCCGGCATCGGCCGTCGGGCGCGTGGGGTATCCGGCGGCCTCTGGCGGTCTTCTGCACGGGAGCTGGGCGGCTGCGTTGAACAAGGGGGCAACTTCTGGGAAATCCATGAGAACGACAGGTCAAGCTGGAATAAGAAGGCTATCACTTCGGGTTCAGCCTGATATTCCACCAAATGAATGGAGCCAAGTCAGGCTGGCTGGCGGCCGTACTCCCGGCTGGGTGATGCTAGATTCAGCGGTGTGTGGCTTTGACCGTAGCCGCTTGGAGCTCGTACTGGGGCGGCGGTGGGAGTTCTGTGTGAGAGCGAAGAACATGAAACACTGCCGATGGCGGTAGCTTTCAACGGGGGGTATGTTGCTTTGGGCTGCTACTTCGGCTACTCTTCCTGCTGCTGCACCGACTGCTGCTACTCCACCTGCTACGACTACGGCTACAACTCCTAGCTACCGCTACTACTCCCTCAGCTATTATTGCTGCCGACTGTCACCGACACTACTAGTACTCCTTACGGTACCAGGGCTACTGACGCTAGAGGCAGTACCACTACAATACACAACCCCGTGTCCTCGATTGACCGCCCTGCTTGCGCAACTAGCCGCTTGCGACGGCGACGACGCAACTAAGCTAAAGAGGCATAGACGAAGACGACGCCGGCGGCGACGACGCTCACCAGGACGACGACATGACGGTGTTGACGGTGGCAAAGACGGCTAGCGCGACAACGTAGGCACCGTATGGGGACTGCAACGACGGCGTGATTACCATGCGTCCTCCTTCTCCCCCCCTGCATCCTCTCTCTTATCTTCTCTCTCCTTCTCGTGCTCCTCTGGTGCCCATCGAAATCCGAAATGGCGAAAACCAATGTAAAGACATATTAATTGTCCATGCATGTTGGGCCTCTCGGGAGGTCACTGGAAAGCCCGGGGACCATCTACGAACCACCCTGGATCTCTCTTGAGCCTTACCTGAGGCAAGCTGGGGGACACCCGGGCCAACCTTTGCCACCTTACGCAATCTTGAGGTGGTAAGCTTTGGAGCTCTGATGCCGCCGCAGCTCCTGCACCCCAGCGGTCACCAGAGAAGCGCAGGTCCCCGGAAGTATCTGGAGGCCCCGTGAGGCAAAAGCCACAACCAAGAAATCATAATTTCTTATCGAAAGCGCGCAGCAGCCTCCCTCCTCGTTCCTCGAGAACCAGGCGGCAGAGCTCTGCAACTTTCGGCGGCTCGGTGGAGGACGAGCCCCCCCCCCCCACTTAAGAGCTGGGCACCCAGACCTCCGACGTCGTGATTTTTCAAAAACGTTGACCCCCTTCAATTTTTGTCGACGGTCCTGGTCCCCAAAACGGGCGTCATGGGGCCGAACATCGAGAAAAACCTCTTCGAGCTCGTCGTTGTCGTCTCCACCGCCGCCGTCGTCGTCGCCTTGTCGTCGTCGACGGCGCGCCACAACAGAGCCGTGCGCACCGTCGCGTCCTGCTTCTGGGCGTCCGCCACCGGCGCCGACTTAGGCGGCTCCTCCGGCTTTGGCGCCTCGGGCACTCTCTCAGCGAAGCGGGAACCGTTCGTGTTCGCCAAGGTGATCCTTGGGGGAGGGGCTCTCGGCAGACATGCGCCCTGGCCATGGCCGAGCACGGGGCCTCGTCCTCGTCGTCATCTTCGTCGTCGATGCCGACGGTGTCCTCGTCTATCCTCTATCATCACAGCGAAGGCCAGTCTACAAAGGAAGATCCCACAAGAAACCCAACCCTGACACCCAAGGACGTCCATTGATTTTTGGTATGGAAACGCCGTGCCTCCCACAGCGGAACCATCGAAACCCAAGAAACCCAGGAGGGCACCCTGGAGGCAAGCAGGGTGGTTCTGGGCATGGTGGCAGGCAGGGCACCCCGGAGGCAAGCAGGGTGTTTTTCTGGGCAGGGGCCTCCACTGTGTATAACTCCTCCGTGCCGCGCCCCGCCCCCAGACATGTCGGCAGGGCGGGCGGGGGCTCTGCGCTGGAGACCTACGGCCCGTCCGTGATCCCGATTCCTCCTCCTCCTCCTCCTCCTCCTCCTCCTGCTCCTCCTCCTCCTCCTCCTCCTCCTCCTCCTCCTCCTCCTCCCGTGAAATCCGTGCCAGCTTCGCGGGTGGGGGGCGGGTGGTCTCCTCAAAAAACTGCGGCCCTCGCGCTGCCGCGGGGCAAGCACGCTGCTCCTGCCAGAGGCGCAGGTGCTTCAAGAGGACGGGGCGGCAGGTCCAGGAACGAAGAAGGCGGCTCGTTCTCAAAGTGTGGCTCTTGCCCATTTTCAAACGGCGGCTCGTCTTCAAACGGCGGCTCGAATTTTCAAAAGGCGCGGCTCGTTTTTCAAAAGGCGCGGCGTGGGAGCCGCGCAGCTTTGCTCTAAGCAGTCGCAGCGGCAGCAACGCTGGGGGGCGCTTCGTCTTCGCAAGAGTGTGGCTCTCGCCGGAGCGCCGCGCACCTTGCCGCCCTCTCCCCCCCAAACGCTGCGACAGTTTACGAAGCTCGTGCGGCCGAGGCCCCCAGGAATGGTGTTCCGAGACGGTCTGCGACTGTCGAGACGCATCAGTCGTGCTGATGCGCGGCGCTGACTTGCCGCCCCCCCCCCCCCCCAAACGCTGCGACAGCTTACGAATGCTCGTGCGGCCGAGGCCCCAGGAATGGTGTTCTGAGGCGATCTACGACTGTCGAGACGCAGCGGTCGTGCTGATTCGCGGCGCCGATTTGCCGCCCCCCCCCCCCCAAACTCTGCGACGGTTTACGAAGCTCGTGCGGTCGAGGCCCCAGGAATGGTGTTCTGAGGCGATCTGCGGCTGTCGAGACGCAGCAGTCGTGCTGATTCGCGGCGCAGGACTCCCAGGAATGGGGGATCTGGCGCTCTGAGGGTCGTCGGACGGTTGTCTTCCAGTGGGTCACTGCCCGCAGCGAAAACAAATTCCGGCATGGACCGTGACGGACAAAACTGGGAAGGAGGGTGTATCGCAACATCGTTGTTGCGTCTTGGGTTTGGAGCTGTCCTCCTTCTCTTCAGTCATTATCCACTCCTCCTCACGTTCCCTCGTTCCCTCGTTCCTTTTCCTTTCCCCCTCCCCCTTGACCTTTGTCCCGTCCCTTCCACCTCCTCCAAGGCCTCGTCCCCGTCTTTCCCCCCCCCACTCCTCCTTCTCCTCTTTCCCATCGCTCTTCACCTCGCTCTCCTACTTCCACTTTTCAGCTCCTCCCCTTCTTCCTCCCCTCAAATCCCCCTTCTGATGATCACATTGGCAATGCCCACTGTGATGACAATTTTTTTAATGATCGAGGTCGCGCAAAGAAGGCCCCAGTCTTGGGCCACAGCGATTACGGACAGCCCCACGATTTGGAACGGAGCACGAGGCACTTGCACGTCATATCTGCAGTGCCCAGCACACACCTGCCCTGTGCCCCGCAAGCCGGCCCAAAGCGAAGGGGGCTCCGAGCACCTCTGGCGTTGTACGTCACCTTGCGCCTCTGGATGTATCCCCTTTTCATGTTTCCACCGTGCGAGCCTCGGGATCCTTTTCGTGGGCCTCAGAGGGTAGTGACCGCCCTTCACACGTCCAGCCCTGGCTCCATGTGCGCGCCCGTTTTCATAGTCAGGGCGTCCGCAGGATTGCGGTCGCGAGGCGTCCACCTGGCGCGTCCAAATCCGATTTTCATGGGCGCCTCAATGATAAGGGACCTCCATGGACTCCACGGAGGACTTCTTGTCGCTTCCAGGCAGGTCGATATCAAAGCTGTCATGCAAGCCCTTCGGGTACATGATCAGCAGCAATTCTGGAAACGCGCAAGGTCGGATGCACGCAAGGTCGGACGCACGCGCGCACGCGCAAGCAAATCAGCAGCATTGCGACTCACGCAAGGTCGCGGCTCGGGCCGTGGAGCCGAGCGCCAACGATGCCTGACCGTGTCGAGGCCGCCCCTGGAATTGGTTTCCAACAGCACCTGTACCCACACACTTTTGACCAAAACGTCCGAGGTCGCGCAGGTCTCGCACGGGCTCCGTGCCTTCCGCGTGTGCTGCACGCTCCTCCAGTGCACGATGGTCTGTTTGGCACACTGTCCCACATTCATAGCTCTCGTCGCCAGTCGATATGGTAATTATTCTGGTGACGTTCTCGCCTCGACGCATCCGTGCACGAGTCGGTGGACACGGCGATTCGCTGCCCGCCTCCGGAGTCACCTCGGAGTTCTTGGCCATGCAGTGGGCGGGGATGTTGGCCGCCGCTGGCAGGTCTGGTCTTGCCGTGGAAGCCAGCAGGGACCTCCGACCTCCCCCCGAACAGCGTTCACCATCTCGTGATCAACCCCTTGGGCCCTTGGGTCGTGCTCAGGTAGCCACGCGGCAACTCGATCGGTGCCAACCTCTGGTCGGCGTACTCCTTCATGGCAATGGTGAGCTGGCAACCCTCGAACTGGCTCGCGCGCCGGCCGATGATCAGCGCCCCTGTCTCCCTGGCCCGGCGCGCACACAAGATCTTGACGAATGCGAACTTGACGTAGAACGTTAAGCTTTTCCGCCGATGCATCTCCATGCCGTTCTCGATTTCTCGCTCTCGGCTCGGGAAGAGAAAGCGCTTGCAGCGCAGGTTCTGCAACTAGCCTAGCATGTAAAACTCGTCGTGCGCGATCCAGAACCACGCCGCCCACTCGCCAGACCATGCGCCCGGGTCTCGGACATCCACAGCTGCCCGGGCTTCATCTCGGGAAAGTCACCTTCGGGTTGAGCTCGCGCAAGCTTGCGCTGCCTCGTGCTTGAGCGGGCCTGCGCAGACGCACTCTGGAGGTCACTGCCCACGGCGTCGTGCTTCGCGCCCGGCAGCCACTGCAGCAAACTCATGAACGCCTCCGCAATGTGAATTGGCGCGCTCCTCTTGCTGTTCAGAACGTCCGGGTCCTTCCAACCGAGGATGGCCAGCCTGCTTCTCGGCATGGCCGTGCCGTCGTCCTGCGACCTCCAGCAGTCCACGAGGGTGGACGGGAGCACGCAGTCATGATTTTGCATGGCAAGCTCGGCTGGCTCTGCCGCGGACGTGGGCCGCAGTGCCTTCAAAGTCGACCAGTGCATGAATCTCTCCGGTGCGACCGTGCTGGAACAAATCGCGGTCCCTGCCGCCCCGCCGCTCGAAAATTACCGCGCCATCCGACTTGGATCGCTTGGCCGGCCAGCCACCAACTGCCACTGTAGCAAATCGCGGCCATCTCGCTCGATGGCGAAGCCCCCTCCGTTCAGGTCCTGCACGCCAGGGTGCCCAGCGAAGAACGCGGGGCCCTCGGGCACCTCCTCCACGCTGTCGGCGCGCTCGAGGTCCACCGCGCAGCGCGCGACCCCCGAAGTCTGCCTGGAGGGCTGCCTCGACCAGCCGCCTCCGGGCATTGGCGCGCCGTCCTGCGGCCTGCGTGGCGCGCGCCCCCGACGACGACGTGGCCGCGCTCGGGTGCGGGGCGGCAGCTCATGCAGCAAGCTCCGCTCTCTGCCTGGGCGCCTCCGACTGGTTGGTGGTTCCCGCCGCGGAA
Source organism: Prorocentrum cordatum (assembly GCA_963575745.1). Taxonomy (NCBI): domain Eukaryota; class Dinophyceae; order Prorocentrales; family Prorocentraceae; genus Prorocentrum; species Prorocentrum cordatum. The sequence goes on from CAUYUJ010016127.1 coordinate 682,664, forward strand.
GCTGTGCGCCCCGACGCCGGCGGCGGCTCCAGCTCCGGCTGCGCGTCGGCGCCCCCGTCGGATGGAGGAGCCGCGGACGTCCCCTGCCGCGGCCGCTGGCTCGATGCCCTCGAGAATGGAAAGCACTTCGCCTGCGGTGATGCCTTGTGCGCCGCGTGGAACTGCCGCTCGAGCTCCCTTCGCGACCGTCGCCTCGGACGGCGGTGCCCGCGCGCCCTCGGCCCCGTCCGACGGGGGGCCCCATCGCCCGCGATGTTGGCGTAGCTCTTCTGTCCAACGCGCCGCAGAGGGACCAGCGGCTCCGGGCTCAGCGTGCTTGCCGCTTCCGCTCCGACGATCCCCTCGTCGGCGGCCAGCCTCGCTGGCCAACCTCGCCGGCTCGGCCGCGCACTTCAGCATGTCGCGATCGACTCCGATGACTCGTTAAGTGGCGCGGGTGGTCAACGCCGCGCCTGGTCCGATCCAGACCCTGATATTCGCGTCCTTGTTGGCGCCCCGCACGTGGGCCACGTCGCCCTCGCGGTAGGTCGCCACGGGCTGCGTGCGCGACTGCGCGTTCGCCGCCAAAGCTCGCGCCTTGGCCTTGCCCAGCTCGAGCTGCGCGCGCCGCGCCGCCAGGCGCTCCGAACCTGGCAGCCTCCGGGAGCTGCCAACAACGAGCTGGCGCGGGCTGAACCCTGACCGGGTCACACAGCGGTTGCGAGACTCCACCATCGCGGCCAGCGCCATGTCGAATTCCTCGGTAGTAAGGATGCCATGGTCCTCGATGACCTTCTCCAAGATCTGCTTGACTACCTGGCCAGCCCGCTCGGGCGTCCATTCTGCCATGGACTCTGCGCGCCGATGGCGCGCCCGATGACGCCTGACTCGCCGAGCTTGGTCTGGAAGACATCGACTGCGAAAACAGCCCAGACTTTCGTGAACTCCGCTGTGACCCTCCGCAGCCCCGACCTCCACCCGAGCGGCCATCTTGGCGCCGGTCCCATCGGCCCCCCAGCGCGCGGCGTTCAGGCGCATCAGCTCGAGGTGTCCGCACAGCACGAAAACCAAGTCCACGTCGATCGCGCGGCTGAGCGCGAGGCACCTCGGCAGCATGGACGTCCGCGCGGGCAGGGGCATCGGCTCGCCCAGGCAGGCTGCGCACCGGAGGATGGGGTGCTTCTTGGTCCCGACGCGCCGCAGAGCTCTCGCTATGTCTTCGTTCTTCGGGCTTCCCAGCGCCCAATGACCGCGCGCGCGAAAGATCGCGCTGCTCTCTGAGCGTGGGCTCCATGGTGACCGCGTCCTAGTCCATCCTGTCGCGGTCCAACGCGATGGGGTCCTCGCTGATGGTCGGCTCGCGCCTGGCCCGCGGCAGCCTGGAGAGGTCGCGCTCGCGCTGCGTGCTCGGGGCAGGTCGGGGCCTCGATCGCGAGCGCCATCCAACGCCTTGAGGTCGCCCGTCGGCTCTCACTCGCACCGGGCAGAGGATGCGGTCGCCGATCTGCGCCCCCAGGAACGCCGCTTCGGAGAACTCCCTCGGCACCGCCTCCTCGGCGCAATAAGCGTTCGACCGTGAGACGGCGCCCCGCCGCTCAAGTCGGCGCTCCAGCCGCGCGACGATGGCCTGGCGTCGCTGTTTCCAAATACTTCTGCGCGCGCATGGCAATCCAACCGATCAGTTCGCTGCGCTTGAGCTCGCCGTTGCGTCGGCCCTCTCGCGTGACCTGCGCCACCTCGGGGGCGCTGATGAGCGGGCCAGCGGGCCTCATGTCGAGCAGCCCGTCGCCCGTGGCCGACATCCTGGTCGAGCGCACGTCGGCCTGCGCGAGCTCCGCGCCCTCCAAGCGCATGGCGACCTGGAGAAAGGGCCCTCTACAACTGCGCGGCCCGGGGCCGCTCAAGCAGGCAGCCGCGACCGTGACTCCGCTGGTGCCGCCGCCCATGTCGGCACGAACTCGTCCGCCGTCTGCGCCCGGCGGGAGCCCCGTCCGTCGCGCGCCCGCCGCGTGCCCGGGCCCGAACCCAGTGGCTGCAGCATCTCCGTCGGGAGGCCGCAGTCCGCCGCTCGCAACGGCTTGGCCTCCCAGCCCTGGCGCGGCGCCAGGGGCTTGCCCACTCCCGCCTGCGAGAGCAAGGGCGTCTCGCGCCTCCTCGGTCTGTCCATCTCGGCCAACTGCTGCTCGTCCAGGCCCTCCTCTACGACCGCCACGCACGAAGGAGGGAGCTGCTGCGCAAGCATCTCCACGCGCTCGCCCTGCGCCGGGCCCCAATGCTCCATCGCCGACGCCCGGCTCGCGACCCGCGCCGCCCGGTGCGGGCGAAGCCGCGCCCGCCGCTGGCAGCGCGCCAACAACTGCCGCCGCGCCTCGCTGCGCTGCCAAGACCAGGCTCGCGGATCGAGGCTGGGCCGACGGCCCCCGCGCCGCGGGCGCCCGAAGCCGCGCGGGCGGCTCGGCGCCGATATGCGCCGGGGAGATGGAGCACGACACCGGCGTCACCGACGCCTCGCGCTCGCGCGCTGGATCCGAGCGCGGCAGCGGGGGTGGCAGCCTCGAGATCCCGACGCTCGTCCATCAACATTGTGCTCCTCTGGCGCGGTGGCTCGCAAACTCACTAGCTCGCTACTCGGCCTCTGGTTGCTTGTTATCCTCGGGGGCTCTAAGCTTGTGAACCTCTGATCACGTCTGCTCGTGGGTCTCTGAAATGTTACGTATGTTGTCCTCTTGGGCATTCGCCGAGCTATCATCTGAGATATTCGGCTTCTTGTGTCTGGCTCGTGTTTGCGCCCGCGCTCGCTTTCTGCCTGCGCTCGAGGGCGACGGAGGTGGCGTCGACGACGACGGGCTGAATGTGTCGACGCTTGAAATATTCCCGCAGCTGCGCAGGCCCCCGACTGCAGCGCTGTAGAAGGTGGTGCATCCTCGCCAAGGCCTCGCGAGCAGTCGAGACGCGCCCAGAGACGACTCATCGTGGATCGTCTCCTTGGCCCCGCCGCGGCACGTTGCGTCGGTCGCGCGGATCCACTGCGCGGTCGTCGCGACCAGCCCCGACGCCGACTCGGCAGGTGAAGGAGGCGCCCGCCTGAGCCTGGAGCGGGCGCTCGCCCGCGCCCTGTTGAAATTGGCCCAGTTGTTGTACTGCGCGCATTTGCTGCTCAACAACTCCGCCTCGTGGACAGGATTGCCAGTCTTGGGCAGCTCCCCCATTCGCGCGGATCGTCGGCTGCTCTGGCTTGTCCGACCCCTGCCCCATGGTGAATGGTGGCCCTTGCCGCGCGCGCGGGAGTCAGGCTCGTCGTGGCCCTTCTTCGCGGCCGCGCGCATCTGCCGGCCCCCGTCGCCAGACTCCATCGTCGAGGCCCCCCAGTGGCTCGCGTTTGCCCGCCGCATCTTCGCCCAAACGTCAGACTCGCGGCCAGCGAAGGCCCCGCGATTGAAGTCGCGAGCGCCGCGGAGCCCGTTTACAGGGCCCGCCGGGAGCAGCGGCGGCACCTCGCGGCCCGCCGAAGTCTTCGACGACGCGCGCCGCCGCGGCCCCGCTGATGCCGTCGATGCCGAAGGGCATCTCCGCCGCGGCGACCGGCTTCGCCTGGCTGCCGGCACCGCCGCGCGAGGAGCTCGGCGGCGCAGCCGGCGCCATCGGCTTCTGCCCCAGGCCACTCAGCAACTCCTCGCGCTTGTCGCAAGCGGTCTCCCCGCAGCACCCGCTCTGCGCCCCTGGGCCCGTCGGCGCTCGCCCCTCCGCTGCGAGCAGGCCGGGCCGCAGGCTCGACGGCGCCGCGAACGCGCGCATCCTGGGGCTCGCCTGCTCGGTCGGGGCGGCCACCGCGAACGGGGGGAGGGGCTTGACCGCGGGCGCCACGGCGAAGAAGCCTGCTTTCGGGCACCCCTGCCGCTGGTCCTTGGAATGCTCCGAACAGTTGCGCGACGCGCCCCCCCCCCGCTTGCCGCGCGGGGAATCTTCGGCGGTGCCTCTTGAATTCTTGTTGCAGACCTTGCCGGCGCACGGCGTTCGAGCTCCTTTCCGCATGCCTTTGCACTCGCCCTTGCCATTGCTCGGGCCAAAGAAGCCGCGCCACGTGCAAACTGCCGCCAGTGCTCCTCGGGCCTCGCAGCATGAGCGGGCCCGAGCACTCGGATAGATCACCTCTCCCTCCTCGTGCTCGGCCACTGGGTCGTATTGGATCAGCGTCTCACCGTTCTCGTTGACCAGCCACTCGCCGTCGCCGCCTATTTCCACCGGGTCCTCCTCCTCGGGCTCGTCTCTAACGTCTGCCCCTGTTCCGCCGCCGGCGCCGCCGCCCGCGGCGTCGCCCGAGGGGCCTCCGCCACTCTCGCGTCCGCTGCGCCGCCGCTGGCGCCGCCGCGGCAAACACCCTGCGGCGGCACGGGCGGCGCGGGGTCTGCCCAAGGCGGCACCGCCGCGCCGCGAGCCGCTTGGGGCGGCAACGCCGCGTCACGCGGAAGCCCCGCGGACCCAGACCCCCGACGTAATGATTTTTTCATTACGTCGACCCCCATAGGTCCCGACCCTTTCCCCATGACCGGCTTTGCATCCTGAGTCGTTTTTTGACGCTCCCGAGGCCCGGTGAGGGCCCCCGGAGGCCGAAAATTAGGAAAAACCTCTCGTCATGATTTTTTCATTACTCGAGGGGGTCTGTGGAAGGCCCGCCGCGCCAGCGTGCCAGCCGGCGCGCCTGGCGCCTGGCGCGGGCTGCGCCGGCGGGGGCGGAGCCCCGGCGGTGCCCACGGGGCGGCAAGGGCCGCCGCGGCTCGCTCTCCGTCTCGCTGGCTGCAGGCCGCGTCGGCCTTCCTGACAAAGGTCGGCACAACTTCGAAGCCCGATGCGTGTTTGCACTCGGCGTCGCGTAAACGATCGTCTGCCGGCTCAACCTGTTCACCAGCCACTTTGGGGCCGCGCTCAGCGAACCTCCGATCTGCTGCCATGAACCACGCTCCAGGATAAGAGTTCCAATAAGTAAGGTCACGCATCTCGGGCCCTAGCTTTGGGACACAGCGATGACGGACAATCCAACGAAATGAGACGGGGCACAGGGGACTCTCACTTCATATCTGCACGTCCTCCGTCCTCCTCCTCTCTCTTGCTCTGCTCCCAACGTCCTCCTCCGTCCTCCATCCTCCGTCCTCCTCGTTGGAAGCCCAGGCGGTCCAGCCAGCCGGGCTCGTTATGCGGGCGCGCCGGCGTCCGCCGTCCAGCTGGCCGGACACCTCCAGCACCTGTCGGGCCCATCTCGCGCATAAGGGGGGGGAGACACTGGACGGGGCAGGGGGGAGGGCCTGGGGGGGGGGAGGAGGCAGGGGAAGGGCTGGGGCGAGAGGAGCAGGCGGGGCAAGCCGGAGCAGCAGGAGAGCGGAGGGGAAGGGCCCCCATCGAGGGGGGCCTGCTGCTGCTCCACCTCGAGGGGGGAGGAGTGGGCCTCCCTCCCCCCCCGCACTCGACGTGCAGCAGCAGCAGCAGCAGCAGCAGCAGCAGCAGCAGCAGCAGCAGCAGCAGCAGCAGCAGCAGCAGGAGGGCTGGGCGGCCCCGAATGCGCCTCCACCTCGGCCCCGATGGCCAGCTGGGCCACCGCCGCGCTCGTGCGCGACCACTCCGCGCTCACGGGCAGCTCCTTCGGTGGGCGCCGTCGTGGGCGGCGTCGTCATCGTCGTCGGCTCCTTCGTCGTCTTCGGAGGACAAGGAAGAGGACGGAGGAGGGAGAGAGAAGAGAGTAATGGGGTCCAGGGTGGAGGAGTCGTACCGCTTCCTGCTGCTGCTGCTGCTGCTGCGCCTCCTCCTACTCCTACTCCCCCTCCTCCTCTTCCTACTCCTCCTCCTCCTTCTCCTCCTCCTCCTCCTCCTTCTCTTCTTGCTCCTCTTTGTCGTCCTCCATGTCCTCCTAATTCGCCTCTAACTCCCCCCCCTACCCTGTTTCCCCTCAAATCCAGCTAGATCCCTACTCCTCATACTCCTCCCTGCTCCGCCCTCGTGGCCGCAGCCTCCTCCTCCTCCTCCTCCTCCTCCTCCTCCTCCTCCTCCGCCTCCTCCTCCTCCTTTCCTCCTCCTCCTCCTCCTCCTCCTCGTAGCCCCCTCTCCTCCTCCTTTACTCCTCCTCCTCCTCCTCCTCCTCCTCCTCATCCTCATCCTCATCCTCATCCTCATCCTCATCCCATCATCCTCACCTCATCTCATCCTCATCCTCATCATCATCATCATCATTCATCATCATCTCATCATCATCAGCATCATCATCATCATCATCATCATCATCATCATCATCATCTCATCATCATCATCATCACATCATCATCCTCTTTCTCCTCCTCCTTATCCTCCTCCTTCTCCTTCTCCTCCTCCCCCTCCCCCTCTCCTCCTCCTCCTCCTCCTCCTCCTCCTCCTCCTCCTCCTCCTCCTCCCCCTCCCTCGACAACGGCGACGACCCGGACGACGGCCACGTCGCCGACAACAACCACGATGACAACGACCACGATGACGTCGTCGAACACGACAACGCCAAACACGCCGACGACCACGACCAGAGCGACAACGACCACGCCGACATCGACGACGACCACGCCGACATCGACGACGACCACGCCGACGACCTCGACGACAACCACCACGATGCCGATGTCGACGACCACGCAGACAACCACGACGACGACCCGACCAGCACCACCACGCCGACGATCACGACCAAGGTGACCAAGACGACCACGGGACGACGACACCGACGATGACGACGGACACGACCACCCTGACGACCGCGACAACCACCACCACCACGACGCAGACAGCAACAACGACCGACGACAACGACCCGGACCTGGCGGACCCGCGGGCGGCTCCTTTAGCGGACCCGCCGACACCACCCGGTACCTGCCAGGCCCGTCCTCGGCGGGCTCTGCGGGCGGCGCCTCTTCGGCCACCGCTGCCGTGACCAGCACCGCCGGCGGCGGCGACGGCCGTGCTGACGATGACGGCGTCAACGACGACGGAAGGCGACCACGACGACGAAGACGACGACGACGTCGCCGTCGTCGGTGGACTGGGAGGCGGCGGCGGGAGGCGGAGGATGGGGAGCGGGGAGCGGCAGTAGGAGTAGAGCGCGAGGAGAGAGGGAAGGAGGGAGTGGAAGGGGGAGGCAGAGGATGGAGAGGTCTAGGCACACCCAGAAAGGTCTAGGGCATCCAAGGCCGACAGGTTCGGGGTCAGGGGACAGGAGGGAAATGATGAGGAGGAGAACGATCAGTCCAGGGGCGGGGGAGGGCAGTGAGTCCAGGATGAGGAGGAGAGGGGAAGAGGATGAGAAGGACACTGACAAAAAGGGAGGGGCCAAGATTGGCACGGATTTGCTGCTGGGTTCGAGGGTCTGAACGGACGTGGGGTGCCCGAACCAGGGAAGAGGGTACCATACCAGCGGACCTCTACAGGAGAGCACCAGCTCAGGGGTCTCACACCACGTTCTTTCAGACTGTCCAGCCCTACTGGTCTGTTGACCGGATGTCTTTACCCTCCCTCCTCACCTGGCCCTCCTTAGCGACCCACTTGAAGATGGGCTCCAGGGGGTGGCACCCTGAAGGTGAACGATTTCTGATTCGGCGTTTCGACAATGGGCAGAATGGGGGAGGGGAGGGGAGGGGGTCTGGCTCCGGACCTCTGCTTACTGCGGATATTTGCAGCACTGCGTTCTATGGGGGAGCAGGACACGCGAGAGGACAAAAGACCCGAGGGCCACATTGCCATAGGAATGTAGGAAGCATGGGTCGCGAGACACAGGACACAAGGGTACCTTTGATTTGGCAGGGTCGACCTGCTAATCCGGGCCGGCTGTGCTCGAAACAAGCGCCAGAAACAGCCAAAATCTACTCCATGGGAGGGGGAAGTGGGGGGTGCGAGGGCCCGCGCCGATCGGCGAAACAACGAAAAAGAATACGATCACAAGGGGAAATGAACTTGCTGGGACTGCTTTCCAGCGATCGTGTTGCCAGGGGTGTGCCTGTCCTGCGTCGAGGCCGGCACCGCAGCAGTCGGGCTAGCGTGGCCCAGTGGCGCCTCTTCGTGGCGTCAGGACCCCGCAGGGAGGGCGGGGGATTCGGATGCTTGCTACGGCATAGGGGGCCAAACCAGCAGCATGCGCGCATGAAGGGCCCAACCCCCGGCATGCGAGGCCACGCTGCAGCATGAGTGTGGCGACGCATTAGGGGCCAAGGTCCCAGCGCGAGTAGTTCAACGCTTGAGGGGCCAAAATCGCAGCATGAGTACGCACTTCAACGCATGAGGGGTCAGCACCCCAGCATGCTGTCTCAACTCACGCGAAGGCCCAGAGCCCCAGCATGCAGGGCCAACGTATGAGGGTCCACAGCCCAAGCATGCAGGGCTATTTCTGGTGGGAACTTCGATGTCCACGACTGGGCTGGGCACTGGTCCAGACAGATCGCGCTGGCAATGCAACGGGGTGGCGGCCGCTTCGGGCCTATCGCCTTTAGCCTGAGCACCGAGCCAGACCTTCGCGGGATGGGGAAGACCATGCAACCGCAATGTTGCCCAGTGTCGTCATGGCTTACATGGACGGCCCTGTACATAGACTGCCAGGGCGAGGCGGACACCCTCAAACGTTGACAGCCGGTCCTCGATCGCCCATGTGCGCGCTCGGTGTCACCAAGATGCGCGCACACACCACCGCGGCAGATGCGCACGGGGCCGCATGCCGGCAGACGCCTATGCGGAATACGGGGCGCTGAGGCACGGAGTCCGCGACAATGACATGGCGCTGGACAAGGGGTCTGTGGCTCTGGCGCAGCGGACGGCGCCATGTGGGGGGGAACTCCAAGCATGGCTCGCTGACCACGAGACCCAGGCGGGAGGAAGAGGAGGAGGAGGAGGAGGAGGTGCAGGGGGATCATGATGATGATGGTGCTGATGACAATGATGATGATGATGATGATGATGATGATGATGATGATGATGATGATGCTGGTGCTGGTGCTGGTGCTGATGCTGATGATGGCCTTTGCGGCTAAAGGGGGCCGGAGCTCCTAGCTCGTACTGCCCCTCGGACCGAGGCGTGCCCCTTTGGCCCTGCGGAAGCAACGCCCAGTCTCGTGCGCTTCGGCGCACACGCGCAGATTCGCCTGTGTGACAGGAGCAAGTATCCGCCTCAGCCGGGGCCAGCAGAACGACGGCACCCGAGCAGACACGGCGACTCAGCCCGCGGCGCCCGCGAGCTGGCACGGGGCTTCGAGTGGGACCCCCAGGAGGATGCTGGCCGCTACGAGGGCGGTCCGAGAGGCGGCCCCCGCCTCTAGGGGCTCGCGCGCAGACAGGAAGCCTGTGCCGCCGCCCTGACCGTCGCACACCAGCCTGTCCTCGCACGCGCTCACGTCCGCGCCCAGGGCCAGGCCGACCTCGCGCTTGTACCGGCCCTTCGGGTCCTCCAGCCCGTCCTCGAAGAAGCCCCCGTCCTCGTCCAGGTCCAAGCCGAACTTGCACTTGCCCTCATGGTCCTCCGTCCTGTCCTTGCAGAGGCTCTCGTCCGCCGCCTAGGAGGGGGTGCTCGGCTCAGGAGACTCGACCACCCACGCGTCCACGGCCTTGAGCGGAGGCTGAGCTCGGTCGAGAGAAACGCCCGCCCGCACGTCTGCGGCCTCGAGCACGAGCTCGCCCCCCCTCCCTTTCTAAGGTCTGCCCCAGACTGGGCTCCCCAAGACGCCTCCGCGCCCGGACGCCAGCCGCTGGGGGGGGGCCTCATCCTGGGGGATTCGACACCCACGCGTCCGTGGCCCTGGAATGGGGCTGAGCTCGGTCCAGTCGGTCCAGGGCTTCGGCCACCCGCACGTCTGCGGCCTTGCTCCAGAACTCGCCTCCCCCCCATTCTGGGTCTGCCCAGCAGCGGGCTCCCCAAGGACGTCTCCGCGCCCCGGCGCCGACGAGGGGCCTCTCTCCCCTAGAGCTTCGGCCACCCGCACATCCGCGGCCCAGGGTGGCCGGCTTCGGCCACCCGCATGTTTGCGGCCTCGCGCCAACGTCCGCAATGTCTGGGTTCCCCAAGGACCGCTGTTGGCCCCAATTTTCGCAGGCGCCCGAGCTCCCTACGCAAGCACGCCCGCGGACTGCCCTCTGGAGGCTCCAGCTGCTCGCTGCCATCCTCCGCGCTAGCGACGACGGAGTCCTTGAAGCACACGGCGAGGGGACTCGAGGCCGCCGCGCCGCGCCTAGCGCCTGAGGCCATGGCGCCTCCCGGCCCCAGGCGGGGCCCCGCCGCGGCCCAAGCGAGGCCTGCTCTCGAGGAGCCAGACAAACAGCCCTGGGGGGCCCGCGCTGCGTGCCATGCGGCGTTGCGCCGCCTCCGAGCGTCCCCAGGGACCTGTTGCCCAGCGGCGGCCTTGCGGAGGGCTTGCCGAGCCGCCGCTTCTCGGTCCTGCCAGGAACCCGGGCCTCCGCGGGCTCTCGCGTGCGCCCGCACCGCGGCCTCTGCTGCAAGGTGGCGCCGCGCCCGCGCAGCTGGGCGAGCCGCGGACGCCCCCATCTCGGCCGCCTCCTTCAGGCGCTGCGTGCTGCGCGTGCTGGGCCGCTCCGCCCGTGCGCCTGCGGGCGGCCCCACGTCGCCATTGCCAAGCATCTCCAGACCGCGCGCCGCTGCACAGCGGGGGGGCGCCTGCGAGAAGCTATGGAGAAACAGATTGAGCCAAAATGGCGACGGACAATGTTGATGATTATGGTGGTGGTGATGATGATGATGATGATGATGATGATGATGATGATGATGATGACGGCCATGCTAATGGTGATGGTGATGGTTGTAGTGATGATGATGTTGATGATGATGACCATGATGATGATGGTGGTAATGATGGTGATTGTGATGATGCTGATCATGAGTTGGATGATGCTGCTGATGATGGTGTTGATGGTGATGATCAGGATGCTAACGATGATGAGGACGCTGATGATGATGATAAGCAGGATGTGGACAAGGAGGAGGAGGAAAGGGATGATGATGATGATGAGAAGGAGGAGGAGGAAGAGGAGGAGGAAGATAAGGAGGAGGGGGAGGAGGAGAATGACGAGGAAGGGGGAAAGGAGGAGGAAGAGGAGGAGGAGGAGGAGGAGGAGAGAGGAGAAGGGGAGGAGAGGAAGGAGGGAAAGGAGGAGGAGGAGGAGGAGGAGGAGGAGGAGGAGGAGAGGGAGGGAAGGGGGAGGGGAATAGGAGGAGGGGTAGGAGAGGAGGAAGGAGGAGGAGGAGGAGGAGGAGGAGGAAGAGGAAGAGAGTAGAAGAGGGGACGAGGAGGAGAGAGGAGGAGGGAGAGGAGGAGGAGGTGAGGGAGGACGTGAGAGGAGGAGGAGGAAGAGGAGGAGGAGGAGGAGAGGAGAAGAGAGAGGAGGAGGAGGAGCAGAGGAGGGGGAGGGAGGAGGGAGGAGGAGGAAGGAGGAGGAGGAGGAGAGGGAGGAGAGGAGGAGGAGGAGGAGGAGGAGATGAGAGAGGGAGAGGAGGAGGGAAAGAGGAGGAGGAGGAGGAGAGGAGGAAGAGGAGGTGAGGAGAGGAGGACAGGAGGAGAGGAGGTTGAGGAGGAGGCTGGAGGAGGAGGGGAGGAGGAGGAGGAGGAGGAGGAGGATGAGAGGAGGAGGAGTAGGGGAGGAGGAGGAGGAGGGGGGGAGAGGAGAGGAGGAGGAGAGAGGATGAGGAGGAGGAGGAGGTGGAGAAGGAGGAGGAGAAGCAGCAGGAGGAGCAGGAGGAGCAGGAGGAAGAGAAAGAGGGCCAGGAGGAGGATCTTCCAGTAACTCCGCCATCCCGTAGGGATATGATGGCTTAACTCAGTCACCTGCAATAGGGTGCGGGACTCGAGAGACCCGTCGCGAACGTCCCACTCACGAGGTGAAGTCGCCGACGCGCACTTCCCGCCGTATGATGCCGAGGAGGAGGTTCCCTCCAACAATGCAAGCGACGGACGTGCCCACAACTCCATACTCCAGAACGTGACACTTCTTTTTTGAATTGAAGCTTTCTGCAAAATGGACTCCCGACCACCAAGTACGGAAGAAATGCCTTTCCACCTTCTGAGCTGGCATGATGCTGACTCGACACGGCTCTCGTCGCGCACAGTGGCGCGGTCGTCGAACTACCTCCCGAAGAGATCGCCAAGACCACCACCAGCCTCGGTAGCGAAACAGATACACAACTATGTCCCGAGGAGAAGCCCGCAGCACGCCCCAAGCACTTATAACTGAACTTTGAACGCTGCAATGCAATCCAGTTGTGGATACAGAAGCGGCTAGAGCTGCTGAGCCCCTGCAGAAGACGCCAGAGAAAGACGGTGAAGCAGACATTGAGTCGCCGCCGAAACTCCACGATTTACAAACATGCAGAGGCCGTGAAATGCACGAGGAAGCCACCAAACGTAGACAACCTGATTGTGGATACCGAGGCGCACGATTGCAGCAGGGCCCATACAGCAAACGCCTGAGAGGTGAAGGTGGAGCAGAAGGATTGACATCACAGCCAAAACTCCACGATTTACCAACTGGCATAGACCTCCACTGCAACCGCGGCGGGAAATGCTCGCCAAACCAGGGCTCGACCCGCAGAAAGACAGAGACTCAGCACCAAAACCAGGGCGAACTTGAATGAACGAGGGAAGCCACCAACTGCAGACAGTCCAGTCGGTGGATACCGCGGCACTCAGTAGCAGCTGAGCCCATACAGTAGACGCCTAAGAATAGACGGTGAAGCGGAATAGTTGACCTCGCCGCCAAAACTCTACGATTTACAGACTGGCATAGACCGCCATGGAATGCTAGCAACACCATGGCTCGTCCCGCACGGCAGCCACGGCGGGGGAATGCTGAATGCTAGCCGCTCCGGGCTCATCCCGCACTGTCCGGATGCCGAGCTTGAAGAGCAGGTCTTCCACGAAAACGAACTGATTTCCACAGATCTTGCCAACGCCTACCTGATAGAAGCCGACGAAAACCGCTGAACTCCAGTCGTGAGGCGTGCCCCTCAAGCGCCACGTGGAGGCACCGGGCGGGAGTTTCGAACACAATAGAGCCAAAAGATGGTACTACGGGGCTCGGGCCCCTCGTGCTTGAGGAGGGCTGGGAGGAGGAAGGGGAGGAGGGGGAGGAGGGGGAGGAGGGGAGGAGGAGGAGGAGGAGAGGAGGAGGAGAGGAGGAGGAGGAAGGAGGAGAGAGGAGGAGGAGGAGGAGAGGAGGGGGAGAGGAGGAGGAGGAGGAGGAGAGGAGGAGGAGGAGGAGGAGGAGGAGGAGAGGAGGAAAGGGAGGAGGAGTACGAGAAGGAGGAGGAGGAGGAGGAGGAGGAGGGGAAGGAGGAGGAGAAGGAGGAGGAGGAGGAGGAAGAAGAGGAGGGAGAGGAGGAGCAGGAGGGGGAGGGAGAAGAGTTGGAGGAGGAGGAGGAGGAGGAGGAGGAGGAGGAGGAGGAGTGGGCCATAATGACTTCGCAGGAGTGATGGGGCCAGACAAGGCGGGAATGCAGGACCTGGCGCTGAGGGCGCACGGGGGCGGAGGAGCCCGAGGAGGAGTCGGCGGCCGAGGAGGCAGGAGGAGGCGGAGCAGGAGGAAGAGGAGGAGGTGAGGGAAGTCGAAGGATGGGCGTGTTTGCGGAGGCAGCGGGCGCGAAGACCTGCAAGACGGACTGCGGCTGCGACCAGGGACGGCGACGGCCGATGTGGCGGCAAGCTGGCCCTTGGCGGGGGGGGGGCCGCAGAGCAAGGCCATCGAGCAGCCGTCCGCCCCCACGGTCCCAGAGACTCCATGGCTGCATCCGTCCACCTGGGCAGATGACGCGCGCCACCGCCAGAAGGCGGCGCCGCAGAGACAGGCCTCCGAGTGCGCTGCTGAAGGCTTCGATGCACCAAAGCCGAAAGCAGCACGACAGTTACCGCACGCGTGAACGGCATTCGATGGGCTGCGGGTGTGGGAGGGCAGACCCGCGGGGCCCGGCGCCAGATTTCAGAGCACAGTCCTATCGGGCGCGGGCGAAGAGGAGAAGGAGCAGGAGGAGGAGGAGGAGGAAAGGGAATGAGAAGGAGGAGGAGGAGGAGGAGGGAGGAGGGAGAGAGAGGAGGAGGGGGAGAGGAGGAGGAGGAGAGGAGGGAGAGAGGAGGAGAGGTAGGGAGGAGAAGCCAGAATGAGGAGGAGGAGGAGGTGAGGAGGGGGGTGGGAAGGAGAGGGAGGAGCAGGAGGAGGAGGAGGAAAGGAAGGAAGGAGGAGGAGAGGGGGAAGGAGGAGGAGGGAGGGGGAGAGCAGAGGGGAGAGAGGAGGAGAGAGGAGAAGGAGGGGTAGAGAGGGAGAGGAGGGATAGGAGGAGGAGGGGAGGAGGAGAGGATGAAGGAGAGAGAAAGGAGGAGGAGAAATGAGAGGAGAGAAAGGGGAAGGAGGAAGAAGGGGGGAGAGCGGGGAGGAGAGGGGAGGGGAGGAGGAGGAGGAGGAGGAGGAGGAAAGGAGGAGGAGAGGAGGAGGAGGAGGAGGAGAGAGGAGGAGGAGGGGAGGAGGGAGGAGGAGAGAGGAGAGAGGAGGAGAAGAAGCAGAATAATAAGAAGAATAAGAAGAAGAATAAGAAGAACAAGAAGACGAAGAAGAAGAATAATAACAATAATAAGAAAAAAGAATAATAATACGAATAAGAAGAATAATCAGACTAATAAGAATAATAATATAAATAATAATAATAATGATAATAATAATACGAAGAATAAGAATAATAATACTGAGAAGGGGGAGCAGGAGGAGGATGAGGAGGAGGAGAAAGGACGATTGAGGAGGAGGAGGAGGAGAAGGGGGGAGGGGAGGAGGAGGGGAGGAGGAGGAGGAGAACAGGAGGAGCGGAGGAGGTGGAGGAAAGAGGAAGAGCAGGAGGAGCATGAGGAGCAGGGCAGGAGGAGCAGAGGAGGAGAAAAGGGGAGAGAAGGGGGAGGGGAGACGAGAGGAGGAGGAGATGAGAGGAGAGAGGAGGAGGAGAAGGGAGCAGGAGAGGAGGAGAGGAGGAGAGAGGAGAAGGGGGAGAGGAAGGCGGGAAGGGGGGAGAGGAGGAGAAGGAAGGAGGAGGAGAGGAGGAGGAGGAGGAGGAGGAGGAGGAGGAGGGCAGGAGGAGGGGAGGAGAGAGGAGGGAGGAGAGTGGAGGAGGAGAGCGAGGAGGAGGAGAGGGAGGGGGAGAGAGGAGGAGAGAGAGCAGGAGGAGGAGAGGAGAAGAAGGAAAAGAAGAGGAGGAGGTGGACAAGGGGGAGGAGGAGGAAGAGAAAGAGGGGGAGGTGAAGGAGGAGAAGGAGGAGGAGGAGGAGAAGGAGAAGAAGGAGAAGGGGGGAAAAGGGGGAGAGGAGGAGGAGGAGGAGGAGGAGGAGGAGGAGCAGGAGGAGGAGGAGGAGGAGAAGGAGGAGAAGGAGAAGGGGGGAGAGGAGGGACCCTGCTACTCACGCGTCCAGGGTAGGTCTGGGATGGGACCGACTCCACCTGAATCTGATGAATCTTGACCCTGAGGAGGCCTTGAGAAGCCTCTGGAAGCCCCCGTGGGCCTGCGACGGCCAATCATCTTCCAAGCGCGAACGCAAGCATCCTCCTGCCTGCTGCTCACCCCCGCTCCGACAACGACGACGAAGCGCGAGCTGCGCCTGAGCCACTGGCGCCAGCGTCGGCGCCAGTGCCTGCCCAGCCGAAGGCCCGGGGCCGAGCGACGGCGCAAGCGCCGAAGGCCTTGGGCCGAGCGTCGCCGGTCGTCGTCGGGGGTCGTCGGCGTCGCAGCCGGCTCCCCAGAGGCAGAGCAAAACACCCCAAGCACCTGGAAAACTAGACATTGGATCCTTGGACCTCGTCGCCGTCGTCGTCGCAGAAGGCCTGGGGCTGGGCGTCGGCGCCAGTGCCGAAGGCCTGGGGCTGGGCTCCCGCTGCTTCTGCTCGACCTCGGCCATCGCCGCGGCCCAGGCGAAGCCCTCGGACTTGCGGGGCTCTGGGGCCTCCTGGGTCGTTGTCGTCGCCGCTGTCGTCAGCATTGTTGGCGTCGTCGCCGGAGGAGGAGGAGGAGGAGGAGGAGGAGGAGAAGGAGGAGGAGGAGGAGTATGCATCAATGTATGTATCTATATGTACATGTATATATATATACACCCTAAAACCATCGCGCGCATCGCGCTCGCTTACGTTCTAGCTGGTCGAGTGCTGACCACATTGAGACAACAAGGCGGTCATAAATAATAAGGTCAGCATTCTCTGTTTCCGCCTGACTCTTCCTCAGTCCTCCTGCTCCGCTCTCATCGACCGGTCGATCGGTGATATGTCGCCAAACTTTGGACCAGGAGACATGCAGCGCTACAGCGCCATGTTGCACTCCGCTATGGAATGCCATGGTACACCATGCTACGCTATAAAGCACAATGTCACGATGCAGTATGCACTGCAACAAGCACATCATATACTCTACAGTGCGCATCGCATGCCAAGCCTTGCTGTGCTGTGAAATGCGAGTGTCATATATCGTATGATACGCTGCACCATGTCATGCCATGTTTCCTGTGAGAAACGGTGCTACCGCGTTAAATGGTATGCACAGACCCTACGTGCCTGGCTTTGCAATGCAATGCAATGCTATGCCCTGTTATGAGCTATTAGGCTAAACTCAACAGGACGGCAGTAAGAACACCAACGGGGGTGTGATATTTGCGTGTTGGTTTACTCTTGCGCAGAACAGTACGGCGATGTTCGATGAATAGCATTGAAATGCCATAGTACGCCACGATAAACCATGATATGCAATGCCATGCCAGGCAATGTTACGTCATGACGTGCAGTGGTAGGCTCAGCTAGACACAGCTATGGAATGCAATGCTATGGCATGCGCGATGGGCACGCTCCTAGGTCGATTGACGAGAAGATGCGGCACGAACGGCAGATGCAACGGGCGCCTTGGAGCCGGTAGCCGATGAGGACGTAGTAGCCGTAATCGAAGCAAGTTGTGCCGCTGACGATTGTTGCGCTCCCTTGAGCTCCTTCAAATGGGACTCTATCTCGTCACACTTGTGCTGCAGGCTGGGAATGGGAGATGCGCCTTCGGTGTCCATGAACTGGGCAGGCGCTGCAAGAAATTCCCGTCTCACGTTCGCGATCTTCGTGTCCTGTTCACGAAACGCAGCCGCGAGATCCTGAGAGAGTTGAGCAGAACGTTGGTGCACATTCCTGCCCAGAAGAGTAAGTTGATCTGCTAGTTTTCCACAACGATGGGCGCTACTCTGAACCGCCGTCCGTAGCTCATTCATCTCCGTGGTGATTTGCAACACTAAGTGATTCAATCCTGTGATGCTGCCCGCGATGTGGTCACGTTTCGAGAGGATGTCGGCCTGCGCGGGCGCGTCATCACGATGGCGAGAATGACTCTGACTAACACTCCGCCGAGGCCGAAAAAATGCCGTCGACGAACTTCGCGTGGCTGCTTCGCGCCTCTCGGAACGTCGCTTCCCCATGGCGGCCCACCGAGCAAACAGGAGAAGACAGACGAGGTTCAGTACCTGATACGCTTCCCACAGGAACTCTTGGAGCACTCTTGGGCCGTCTTGAGCCAAAATGGCTTGAGCCAAAATGGCATGAGCCATAAAGGCCCTTATCAGGTGAACAATCAATGTCATAAACATAAAAAGTCGCAGGTCCGCGTGGATTTCTCGGATCGGCGCTGGAGCCCCCTGGCGGCGCCTCCGCCGCCCCTGGCGCGCTCCGCGCGCCAGGGAAGGGGGGTCCAGCGCCGATCCGAGAAATCCGCGGGGACCTCAGAGTTTGTTATGTTTATGCCATTGTTTGTCTATTAGCGGTTACCCCAGCCCCCCTCCTTGAGCAGGGGCCGACCGCCCCGGCATTCCTATAGGCCTACCATGACATGCTCTTAGAACCCGGACATGTTTGAAGAGCCAAAACGATGTTCTTAGAACACAAGCCCGATGTGTTGAAACAGGACAGCCTCGGCCAGACATGTTCGAAGACCATGTTGTGCAGGCCGCGAAAGGTTCTTGGAACGCTGTTTGGTAGGCCTACAGTCGGGGCGTTGACCTAAGGAACCCTAAATAAGGAACGAGGCCCCTCTTTTCCACAAGTTAAACTTCGATTCCCATGGGAACCCCAAGGGAACCCCCCGGCAAACTGTAAGACAATCAAGGAACACCGAGCCCCTCCCCAACGAAAAGCGTTCCTTCGTCAGGGCCCCGACTGTATAATTAGGCAAACCAGGGCGCTTCGCCGCTGCTCGAGCCTCCTGCCCCCCCCCCCCTGCGAAACTCCTGGGCCCCAGCCGGCTGCCCTGGCGCCCCCGCCGCCTCGCCGCCGCCGCCGCCCGGCGGCACGTCGGGGCTCCGCCGCCCGGCCCTGCGGCCGCCCCGCGGGGCCTCCGCGGCGGGCGGCTGCGGCGCGGGGGCCTCCGGCGCCGCGCCCGCGGCGGACGGCGCCGCCGCCGAGCGGCTGCAGCCCGCCGCCGAGCGGCTGCAGCGGCTCGCCGCCGAGCGGCTGCAGCGGGCCCCCGAACGGTCGCCGAGCGGGCCGCCGCCGAGCGGCTGCAGCCCGCCGCCGCCGAGCGGCTGCAGCCCGCCGCCGCCGAGCGGCTGCAGCCCGCCGCCGAGCGGCTGCAGCCCGCCGCCGAGCGGCTGCAGCCCGCCGCCGAGCGGCTGCAGCGGCTCGCCGCCGAGCGGCTGCAGCGGGCCCCCGAACGGGTCGCCGAGCGGGCCACCGAGCGGCTGCAGCGGGCCGCCGCCGAGCGGCTGCAGCGGGCCGCCGCCGAGCGGCTGCAGCGGGCCGCCGCCCAGCCCGAAGGCGCTCGGGCGGCCCGCGGCGACGGCGTCCTCACTGGCGGCGGCGGGGGCGTCGGGGCTCCGTCGGCCAGCCCTGCGGCCGCCCGCGGGAGCTTTCGAGGCAGCCGGCTCGGGCACCAGCGCGGCCTCCCCGGACCCTCACTCTGCAGAGGGAATCCCCAAGCCCCCGACGCCGTGATTTGTCCGCAGCGTCGACCCTCAGAGGTCTGAGGGCCTTCCCCGAGACCTTCCCGGGGACCTTCGTGTTTCATCCCAGTGAGGGCCCCCGGGGGGCCGAAAGGAGCGAAAGCATCCCGGCGTGATTTTTCCCAACTCGAGGGGGTCTGGGGTCTGGGGCGAGGGCGCGCGCGCGCGCGCGCGCGCGCGAGCGTGTGTTGGTGTGTGTGTGTGTGTTGTGTGTGTGTGTGTGTGGTGTGTGTGTTTGTTTTGTTGTGCTGTGTTGTGCTGTTTTGTGCTTCGTGCTGTGGTGTGCTGTGCTGTGCTGAGTTGTGGTGTGCGGTGATGTTTTGTGTGTATTGTGTGTCGTGTGGGGTGTTTGTGTTGTGTGTGTGTGTGTGTGTGTGTTGTGTGTGTGTGTGTGTGTGTGTGTGTGTGGTGTGTGCGTGTGCGTGTGCGTGCGTGCGTGCGTGCGTGCGTGCGGCGTGCGTGCGTGCGTGCGTGCGTGCGTGCGTGCGTGCGTGCGTGCGTGCGTTCGTGTGTGTGTGTGCGTGTGCGTGTGCGTGTGCGTGTGTGTGTGTGTTGTGTGTGTGTTGTGTGGGTGTGTGTGCGTGCGTGCCTGTGGGTGTGCGTGTGTGCGTGCGTGCGTGTGTGCGTGCGCGTGCGTGCGTGTGTGTGTGTGTGCGTGTGTGTCTGTTTGTCTGTGTGTGTTTTTCACAACAAGGACCTCCTGGGTGTGTTTGTCTGTTGTGTGTTTGCCTGAGTGTGTCTGTTGTGTCTGTTCGTCTGCGTAAGGGGGACGACTCCATATCCCCTGCGTGGTCTTCACCAGAAGCAGAGGCCCCGTGTGCTTGAGAATCAACCCCTTCTCTCCTGGCCGACCAGACGACAACGGAGTGCCCCGCGCGCTCGAGGGGCGCTCCGCCTGGGCCGGCAGAGAGCGCCCCTCGAGCGCGCGGGGCCCCCCGTCCCGGCGAGGGCAGAGCGCGCAGAGCATCCCGGGGGCACCGCGCCCCGGGGTGCACAGGAACAGACCCAACGAGCACGAAGCACACGAGGGCACCCTCCCCGAGCCGACCTCGACCTCACGCCCTCTGTGCGCCTGCACGCCACGTCGGGCCGCGCCCCCTCGGGGCGCCGAGTTTTGCCCCCTCCGCCGGCCTCGGCGGCGGCGCCGGCGCCGCTGGGCCGCGCCGGGCCGCCGCCGCCGAGCGGGCGCGAGGGCGGCGGGGCCACGTCCTCGGGGCCAGGCGCCCGCAGAATGCGGCGGCGAGCGAGGGGGGAAGTTATCCATATCCACCGCCTGGGAAGCGGCGCTCTGGTGCCCCAACGCGGGCGGTGGATATGGATCTATGTCGGCCCCCAGGGGCTCGAATATGTCGATATCCACCACCTGCCGAGGCTCCGAAAGCTGACCCTCCAGGCGGTGGATATGGATAAATCCCCGCCTCGGAAATTCGGCGGCGAGCGAGGGGGGGAAACGAGACGGAGAAGACCTTCTCAGAAGGCGGCGGGGCTTCTAAGAAGCCCTCGCACCTTCTGAGCGGTTTCTTGTGTCTTCGGGGGAGGCTTGGAAGACTTCTCAGGAGCCCTGGGGACCTCCGAGCCTTCTGAGGAGGCCTTCTCCTTCTCACTCCCACTCCGGGCTTGCCGCCGAAGGATGCAGGGGCAAGGGGCTGGAACCAAGCCTGGTCAAAACACACCCCGAGACAGTCCACTGTATGACTGGCGCCTGCAGAATGTGGAAGCAAAAAGGTTCGAGAATCGAGGGCCGAACCACTGATTCATTTGGAACCGTTTTCGAGTGTCCAGGAGGCTTTTCGTCGCACGGCTGGGTTCCCATCGAAATCCTGGCCAGGCTGTAGTCCTGGGGAAGTATGGGGGGGCGACTGTCGACTCCCAACCCACGACGTCGAACACATTGTCAACTCAATGCGTTGTTTTTTTCGCTGGTAGAAGTCTTCTGAGGCTGCTACGTAGTGGACACCAGCAATGCCCAAATACTGTCTACAAGAAAAAACGATCTGCAGGATGGAGTGGAGAGGTCAGGGGGAGCACGTATTGAACAAGTGCAACCACAAAACACTGCACAGGAAGTCTGGGACCTTACCAAGAAACAGCTCCTCCAAGAACACTCCGTACACACATCCCCAGCAAGGATTTGAGATGTCGAGGGTAGCAGAGGCGTTTGTAAGCACAGTGCAGGACACAAACTTCAGGGGCCAAGCGGACTGACTATAGTTAGGTGCGTACTTCACCGAGGTGATGGAGAGCTGCTGGGGACGTGGCCTTGTCCGACGCAAGTAACAATAACAAAACATCGAGACATATCATGGGGGAACTCGTGGCAGCACAACATTCAGTTGAGTCTGGGTATGCTGACAAACATCTCGCCACCACATAGGAAATATTCATGACACTGACACAGTACGAACACCTGCGGCAAGAACGGGATATGGAGAGATATCCCGCGCAGGAGTTGGAGGTGGAGTAGCAGCTTGAACCAGATGCACAATAACACTCGTCGTATCAACGCCACAGCAAGCATAGGTGTAAATAGGAGCGATGGTATGGAACGACGGCACCATACTTGATAGTATGACCAGAAGAAACAACAGACGTATCATTACAATGGTAAGACTTGGCGTCGTGAGAATTTGAGCGTCGGGCGGTTATGGGCATGAGTGCCATTCGCACTCACACCCCACATGCCACAGTATATCGCACAGAGGAATGGAATGCCCGAGTAAGGTCATGTAGAGTGGGGCAGGTTGGCTAACATACGATGCTAGGTAGAGCAATGTACTGAATCACTTATCACGCCGATGTGCTGCATCAGACGAGCCCGCCAAGCCGATCGTAAAGCTCCACTCCTTCGTAGCCCGGCGTTGTGCAAAGTCCCCCCTTGATTAAACAGGGCATGCCATGATCACGCGATGGGGAGGTGCTACGCTCCTCTACTTGTCCGCCGAGTCCACATCCTGGGCCGTGCACGTGTATGAACTCATGCACGAGTCTCAGTACTGGCGTTGATGACGACTGGTGAACGCGAGCGCGTGGCCCGCATGGTACGCTTGACCAGGACGGTACCAGGATTGTGCCTGCTCAGCTCGCGCGCGTAGCCCGCACGGCGTCATGTAGCATGGGGGTGAAGCGAACCTGATCTGCAGGATCCACGCATGCGCACGACATTGTGTACTCAAGAAGCGATTGTGCCTGTTCCCCGAGTGCGCGTAGCATCGCATGCTCGCGTGTAAAGGATGAAAACACGCGCGCGTGGCCCGCGCTATGTAATCTCATCAGATTCGGGGCCAGTATAGGACCTGGTCGGGCTTGAGGTTACCAGAGCGATAGCAATGATGCTGTGCGGGTGGCGCTCTAACTACAGGCTGTAGAGCAGCGTTCTGCGGTGTAGAACAGAATGATAGCGATAGACATGGGGAGAACAATAGAGTGATTGACAAAGGGGTAGGGGGAGGAGGCGGAGGAGGAGGAGGAGGAGGAGAAAGGAGAGATGATGATGATGATGATGATGATGATGATGATGATGATGATGATGATGATGATGATGATGATGATGATGATGATGATGATGATGACGATGATGATGATGATGATGATGATGATGATGATGATGATGATGATGATGCTGCTGAAGATGATGGCGATGGCGATTGTGGTGGTGATGATGGGAATGGTGATGGTAATAGTGAGTGTATGGTGATGCTGATGCTGAGTGTAAGGAGGAGGAATTGGATAATAAGGGGGATGAGAGAGGAGAGGACGAGGAGGAGGAGGAGGAGGAGGAGGAGGAGGAAGAGGAGAAGAGAAGAGGGGTAGAGGAGGCACAGGCGGAGAAGGAGGTCCCAAAGAGTATGATAATGATGATATGATGATGATGATGATTGTGTGAAGGATGATGATGATGATGATGCTGATGATGATGATGATGATGATGATGATGGTGATGATGATGATGAATGATGAAGGAGGAGGAGGAGGAGGAGAGGAGGAGGAGGAGAGGAGGAGAGATGAGAGGAGGAGGAGGAGGAGTCAGGTGAGGAGGAGGAGGAGGAGGAGAGGAGGAGAAGGAGCATCAGGAGGAGGAGGAGTAGGAGGAGGCGGAGGAGGATGAGGAGGGAGGAGGGGGAGGGGAGGAGGCGAGGAGGAGAAGGAGCAAGCAGGAGAGAAGAGGAGGAGAAATAACAAAAAAGGGGTGGAAAGGGGGAGGGGAGGAGGGAGGAGAAGGAGGAAGGAGGAGGAGGAGGAGGAAGAGGTGGAGCAGGAGGGAGGCCGGAGGAGGATAGGAGCGGATGAGTCAGGAGGAGTCTAGGTTGCCCCAGGACTTCTTCAGGTCCCCGTGGCCGATGATGATGGTGATGATGGTTGCTGGTGATGGGATGGTGATGATGCTGATGATGCTAGATGGATGATGATGTGGGGAGATGTGGTCGTCCTGCTCAGGGCTGATGATGATGATGATGAGGAGGAGGAGGAGAGAAAGCAAGCAGGAGGAAACAGCAGGAGGAAGGATAATAGAGCAGCAGGAGGAGGAGGAGGAGGAGAGGAGGAGGAGGGGAGGAGAGGGGGAATGGGGAGGGGGAGGAGGAGGAGGAGGAGGAGGAGGAGGAGGATGAGGAGGTGAGGAGGATGAGGAGGAGGAGGGAGGAGGAAGGAGCAAGGCAGGAGGAGGAGGAGGAGGAGGAGGAGGAGGAGGAGCCAGGAGGAGTCTGAGGTGGCCCAGGACTTCTTGAGGTCCCCGTGGCCGCCGGGGATATAAGAACTCAGCGAGGCCCCTGCTGGCTGCATGGCTCCGTGCCTGCCGCACGTCCTCGTCGGAGTCGTCGAAGTGACCCACCTTGCCCTGGCGAGCCCTGGCGGGCCCGGCCTCCACGGCCGTGGTGGCGGCGCCGCCGGGGGGCACCACGTGCGGCTCGGAGGCCCGCGGGGAACTGGCGAAGGGGCTCACCGCCCCCGAGGCCCTCGGGGCGGCGCCGAAGGGGCTCACCGCCCCCGAGGCCCTCGGGGCGGCGCCGAAGGGGCTCAGCCTGTTCTGGCGCGCCGCGGCGCCGCCGGGAGGCGGCTGCGCCTCGTCGTCGTCGGAGTCGTCGAAGTGGCCCACCTTGCCCTGGCGCGAGGGCCTCGCGGCACCGCCAAAGGGCCCCGGCGGCTTCGCCACGTCGTCGTCGGAGTCGTCGAAGTGGCTCACCTTCGGCAGGGGGACACGCAATCGCGTGAGCATCCTCGGAGGTCCGCGCCGAGACCTCGGATCGGCGCCGGACCCCCCTCCCCGGCGCGCCGAGCGCGCCTGGGGCGGCGCCAGAGGCGCCACCAGCGGGCCCCAGCGCCGATCCGAGGATCCGCGCGGACCTCAGCTTTTATGCTTTCTGGCGGCGTGCACAATGGTGTGGAGGGAGGAGGACACCTCTTTTCTTTAGAAGGAGGCTTCTTGGCAGGCGCTGGCCCCACGTCTGTCGGCGAGGCTCACGCCTTCTAAGAAGCACCCTCCTGCTAGGAAGCCTGCTCCCCTATCCGCGTGGGGTCCATGCAGATGGGGTCGGAGGGTCGCGCCGCATCACCGATGCATCCGCGATACATCGAGGATGCATCGGCGATGCGCTGGCGACGTCGCAGATGCATCGGCGCTACCGGCGTGGAGAAGCTCCGACTCCACATCGGGCACCATTGTCGGTGCATCGGCGACGCGGAGCGATCCATCGACCCCGCCTCCTCTCGGGCCGGGCGAAAGGGGGGGATAGCAAAGGAAGGGTTTGAGAATCAACTCACGCAGCTGATTTTCCAGGCGCCTCCCGGCGCCGGGAGGCGCCCATGTATCGAGGAATGGGCCCGGCGGCGGGGCCGAAACCAGCTGCATGCAGCAGATTTCGTACCCCCCCCTTTCCCTGTCCCCCCCTTTCGTTCGGCCCGATCCTCGGACCCCCCCCCGCCCCGAGCGTGGCCGGCGCCGCCCGCTCCCCGAACCTTGCGCTGGCCGCCCGCGGGTTCCTGGCCGGCCTCCGGGCCGAGCGAGGCCGCGCCCTGCGACCTCTGCGAGGGGCGCGGCATGGGGCGCGCGCGCCGCGGCGCGGCCGCTGCCCCGTGGCCCGATGCCGCGCCGGCCCGTTTCGAGCCGGCTGCGTCGGGGGCGGGCAGGGCCTCGGGGGCCTCGAGGGCCTCGAGGGCGAGCAGGGTTTTGAGGGCCTCGAGGGCCTCGAGGGGGGAGTGCGCCGCGGGGGCCTCGAGGGCCTCGGGCGCCTCGGGGGCGAGCGCGCGCGGGGGGGCGCGCTGCACACGGCCCCTGAAGTTCCTGGCGGTCCCGCCCCCGGCGCTCCCGCAGCCCCTCCCTCTCCGCTCCCTCTTCCGGCTGCTCCCCCCTCCCTCCCGGTCCCTCCTCGAGCCTGCTTCCCTTCTCCCTCCACATGCCGTCCTCCCGCCCGACTCCCTTCCTGCCTCCCTCCGCTTTCCCTTCCGTGATCTGGATGTTGCTTCGCAGCTATTATGATTCCTGGTTCCTGACTCCTCCGCCTCCTCCCTTCTCCCTTCTCCCTCCTCCTCCTCCTCCTCATCCTCCTCCTTCCTTCTCCTCCTCGCTCCTCTCTCATATCTCTTTGGGACCTCCTCCCTCCGCCCTGTTGCCTCCTCTCCCCCCTCTTCTCTTCCTCCTCTTCCTCCTCCTCCTCCTCGTCCTCTCCTATCTCATCCCCCTTATTATCCAATTCCTCCTCCTTACATTCAGCATCAGCATCACCATACACTCACTCACTATTACCATCACCATTCCCATCATCACCACCACAATCGCCACCGCCATCATCTTCAGCAGCATCATCATCGTCATTATCATCATCAGCATCATCAGCACCAGCATCAGCATCAGCATCATCATCAGCATCAGCATCATCATCACCGTCATCATCATCAGCAACATCATCGTAGATTGTCATGATCATCACCGTCATCATCATCAACATCGTGATCATCATCATCAGCATCATCATCATCATCGTCATCATCATCATCATGATCATGATGATAATCATCATCATCATCATCATCATCATCATCATCATCATCATCATCATCATCATCATCATCATCATCATCATCATCATCATCATCATCATCATCATCATTACCAGCACCATCATCGTACTCATCAGTAGCATCAGCATCAGCATCATCATCAGCATAAGCAGCATAAGCATCATCAACATCATCATAATTAACATCACCAGCATCATCATCAGTCTCATCCTCATCACCAGCAACATCACCATTATCATTTGCACTTTTATCATCAGCAACAGCGGAAGAGTTATCATCATCATCACAACCATCATCAACTCCACCACCGCCACCACCATCATCCTCGTCGTCATCATCACCATCACCATCGCCATCACAGGCAGCATCACCATCCTAATCCTCATCCTCATCCTCAATGCCATCCTTACTCTCATCCTCATCCTCATCATCACCATGGAGAGATCCATCGCCCCCCTTAGGCCGCTAACACCAAGCAGTGTACTGATCTTGGCAGGAGCGATGTCGTTGAGAGCGTCCGGCCTGCGACCCAGACCTCCCAAGGCCCTGCGGGGCGGCGGCGGCAACGACAACAACGACGGCAGGGACTTCGAACGCGGCGCGCAGGCCGCCTTCGCAGCGGCCCCGGGCGCCTCCGCGTCCTCCTCGGCAGCTCCGGATATCATCTCCCTGGCCACCTCCTTCCTGCGGGCCCTGTACTTTTCCTTCTTCTCCTTCAGCTGCCTGAGGGACGCGAGCACCTCTGCGTTCTTCGGCTCGATCTCGTGGGCACTCAGCAGGGCCTCCTTGGCGAGGTCGAACTCGTCCCGTGCCGTGTAGGCCAGGCCCTGCCTGTAGTATGCCTTCACGAGCCGAGGGTCCACCTCTAGCGCCAGACGGCAGTTCATGAGCACCTCGTCCCACTCCTCTGGGGCCCAGGGCGGATGGGGCAACACCTGGAGGAGGGAGGACGAGGAGGAACAGAAGAAGGACGACTGGCGAGGAGGATCAGGAGAAGGGAGGACATAGAGGGAGAAAGAAGATGAGAAGGGTGGGGTAGGATTAAGCTGAAACGGAGGAGGAAGAAGAGGACGGGGACGGAAGAGAAAGGATGCATAGGGATTCCAGCCGTGGAGACGAGAAAGTCTCCAGACCCCCCCCCAAGAACGGAGATATGTGTATACTGGTACATACGTTTGTATGTCCATGTGTGTGCGCGTGTGGACACATACATAGACACATGCAGCAAACACAATACATTGGAATAGAGACGTGACGAACTATCGGGAAAGAGAGTCTATCCAAATAGTTACATACATGTGCATATACGAGTGACACACGCTTGTATCTACATGTGCAAATAAGGTACATAACAAATATTCCAGGACGCATATCTACATCGAACTATAACAGGTAACAAAAGAAATACGGGCCATATCCACAGCGTTACATACATATATACAATAACATAGAGGTAGAAGCAACACGTGATATACAGTACATCTATAATGCGAGCACGCGCCCCACTGGAGATATGTGAAAACATGTATGCCCAAACAGACACACACACACACATGAGGGGAGAGGGGCAAAGAGAGAGAGAGAGAGAGAGAGGGAGAGAGAGAGAGAGAGAGCGACCGCACATACAGAGATAATGGGGGAGAGCATGAAAACACGGCGAACGGAGATCACTGGCCCGAGTGGCTCCTCCTGCTGGCACTTGCAGGCCGCGAGGTTGAGCAAGCATGGCACCTTCACCCGTTCGCAGGCCTCCGGATTGACGCCGTCGCAATCGTCGCCACCGTCGTCATCCGCGGCGTCAGCGCCAGTGAGTCGTCGTCGTCCGCGTCGCCGTCGTCGCTAACATCGTAATCGTGAGTCGTCGTCGTTCGCGTCGCCGTGGTCGCTATCAGCGCAAGCGCTGCGTCTGCTGCTCTGGAGTACACAGGAGGGTGGAGGAATGAGTTTTTCCACAGCCACACATCAACCATTATACGCTTGAGGTGATCCAGCAAGGCGGCAGTGCCACAGACACGGTGATACGCCTGGTCAGACAAATAACGCCTCCCTGCCGCACGAAGCCCTACATCGGTGCAGGCAGCAAGAGCTATGGCCCATAAAACGGAATTGGAACGATTGGCTCACCCCGAGTCGCACCGAGAGGCTCGGAACGGAGGAGGGAGGGGGGGAGGAGAAGGGGCAAGTGCGCTGTGCGGATATCCCCTGCGGCCCAAGAGGCCACTTATAGAATGCAGTACAAAAAAACACAGCGGCTAAAGAGGGGGAGAACGAGGAGAGGAGAAGAGGACACGCCGCACCGGATATAGGCGTGCACGATGATATGAGATTCCCCTACAGTTCTGTCAGCCCTAGATTCGACACGGAAAGGACAAGACGGCGCGAGAGAGAGAGGGAGAGAGACAGAGACAGAGAACAAGAGAGAGAGGCAGACGGCGGGAACGAGCGAGGGAGAGGAATGGACGCCAAATCACGGCCCAAGGCTCCACTGGCCAGCCAAACACAAAGACACTAGAGACAGTGCACATAAAGCAAGAAAGGAAACAATCCAAAGGGGATATAGCCTAGAACATCGATTGAAACTCCTACAGGCGAGGAGGGAGGAGGAGAAGGGGTAGGAGGAG
The DNA here is from genome assembly GCA_963575745.1 of Prorocentrum cordatum. NCBI lineage: Eukaryota > Dinophyceae > Prorocentrales > Prorocentraceae > Prorocentrum > Prorocentrum cordatum. The sequence continues at coordinate 711,255 of CAUYUJ010016127.1, forward strand.
GAGGAGGAGGAGGAGGAGGAGGAGGAGGGATAGGAATGAGGAGATGGAGGTGGAGGAGGAGGAGGAGGAGGTTGAGAAGGAGGAGGTGGCGGAGGAGGTGGAGGAGGAGGAGGAGGATGAAGTGTAGGTGGAGGTGGGTGGAGGGGGGAGGATGGAGGAGCAGGAGGTGGAGGCGGAGAAGGAGACGAGGTGAACCGTAGCCATGGTGGCTCGAGGGGGAGGTTCGAAGGGGCTCTTGCTGCGGCTGCTCAGGTCAGCCTTCTCTGCGGGATCGAGGAGCCGTGGCCCCCACTGGGGCTCGGGGAACGGTGGCCATACACCGCTCCTCCAGAGCTCGGGGGGCGCGGCTCCGGGGCGGCGGGCAGGGACATCGACTCTGGGCGGCCGACGCTGGGACACCCGCCGGCGGGGGCAGATGGGGCGGCGGGCGCAGGAGGCGCGGGAGCGGCGGAGGGGCCAAAGCCATGGGCCAAAGCGTCGGCGGAGGAGGAAGGAGGAGGGAGGAGGGAGGAGGGAAGAGGATCGAGGACCATTGATGATCGAGGAGGAGGATCGCGGATCGAGGATAGAGGATCGGGCGCGGAGGCGCGGGGGCGGCGGAGGGACCTCCTCGCGCCGTGGGCCAAAGCGTCGGCGGAGGGTTTCGTGTCGACGTGCGGTCGGGGACCTACTGTTACTCAGGTCGGGCCTGTTCCCTATACAGGGTGATTTTGGACGCTGATTGATTTTTGTATCTCAAAAGATTTTGAATGCTCTGAACTACTCAAAAGTGCCTCCCCGGGCCATGTTTTGAAACCATGTTTGAATATTCCTCCTGTAGAGGGACGCGCCCGACTTCAATCTACTGACCCGGGTCCATCCCTATAGACCTCGGGCGTCGCGACAAGATCGAGACTGAGGCTCTTCGTCGCTGTCGGCCCCTCCGGGCCCCCGCCGGTCCCCCGGGCTGCGCCAGAAAACGGCTCGGTATGAAAAGCCAGTCCCGGGGAAGCGGTCGGGAGGTCGGGGGCCGGTGCCTCGAACACAAACATCGGGGCGTCGGACGTCCGGGTCCGGGCCCAGCTCGGTCAGGACCTGCAGGATCCTGCAGGACCCTGCAGGATCCGGCGGCACGCTAGCCCGGATCAGTGCGGCCCTGGCCCTGCAGGATATCCTGCAAGGTCCGGCTCTCTGACTGACCTCCGTTTGCATTTGGCCCCCGTCTCAAGGCCGCCGCCCTCGCCGGGCCCCGGGGGCGGTCGGACAGAAACGGCTCGGGGCGAAGGCCCAGCCCCGTGGAAGAGTCGAATACAGTCGAGGCGTTGACCGAAGAAACCCTATAGATCAGGAGCGAGGCCCCTTTTTTCCATACGTTCAACTTCGACTTCCCATCGAAAACTTGAGGAGAACATTCGGCAAGGTGTGGAACAATTAAGGAACACCGAGCCCCTCCCCAACGCAAAAGGATCCTTCTTCAACGCCCCGACTGTAGATACCCCAGGGGTCCACGCGGCGCTAGAGAAGCGCAGCGCCGTGGGTCTGGAGAGTGCGGCGGCGGCAACAAAAAACAGCGGGGACTCGTCCAGGATGACCAGTGCAACCGCAAGCCAGAGCCGACCAGAGCCTCCACAATTTCTCGATCTGCCTCCACAATTTCCCAATATGCTGGCGTCGCGCGCAGGGGGATAAGGGGAAGGGGGGAAGGCTTCTTAGAAGGCGGCTGCTTCGTAGAAGGCGCTGGCCCTGGATCTATAGATAAGGCCAACGCCTTCTCAGAAGCAGGGTGTTTCTAAGCAGTCTTCCCCCCTCCCCTTCCCCCCCTCACCGCGTGGCTGAGAATACAGCTCCCCTCTCTCCCCCGATTCTGCGCCGGCGGGGCTCCGTTTCTCCCGGATGCCGTGCTTTTGCGCATCGGTTATTGCAAACAAGTGTTGTCCCAGATGGTATTGTTCCGTCGGTACGTCGTTGACGTCTCAAAAATGGTGCTTCTGCTGTGGCGTTGGCCTCACTTCAGGATCGGCGATTTGCTCCCGTCGTTCAGAGCGGCGCTCTTGCCCAAATGCGACCCACGCTTCTGGGGCTTCCTCGTCGTTGTCGGTCCCCTCCTTTCCCCTCCCGCGCCCTCCCCTGGTCCTCGTGCTCCTCCGGCTCCTCCTACTCCTGCTCCCGCTGCTGCTACTGCTGCTGTTCCTCCCTGTCCTCCTACTTCTCCTTCTCGTCCTCCTCCTCCTCCTTTTCCTCCTCCTCCTCCTCCTCCTCCTCCTCCTCCTCCTCCTCCTCCTCCTCCTCCTCCTCCCCCTCCTGCTCCCCCTCCTCCTGCCGCCAGGCCAGGGTCTTGCAAAAGTCCCTGCTGCCGCGGCCGATCCGTGCGGCCCGGGCGCCCTGTGGCACCGCCAAGGGGGCCGCCGAGCGTGTGTGTCCCGCCCGCCCCCTCCCGTCCGTCCTGTGCTTCCCGTCGGGGGAGATGGCAGGGCAGCTTGGGGTGCTTAGAGACTTCCCAGATGGGGCCGGAGCAGATGGGGCCGGAGGATCGCGCCGCATCGGCGATACATCGGCGATTCATCGGCGATGCATCTGCGATGCATCGGCGATGCACCTGCGATGCATCTGCGACGTCGGCGACTCATCGGCGGCGTCCGCGCGAAGGAAATCATCGGGCTCCGCATCGAGCCGCATCGGCGACGCATCGGCGATGCGGCGCGATCCTTCGACCCCATCTACCCCGACCCTATCTAGGAGGCCTGGAGTGCTGCGGTGCTGCTGGACAGGTCCGCCGGGCTTCAACCACACTTCAACGCGTGGGTTGTCCTCGGCGGCCTACGAGGTGTACCGCCCGTGACGTTACGGAGGTGGGTTTTTGGCCTGTGGCGCTCGGCCTGCAACCTCGCGGTAGCCGCGCCCATCGCCGCGAGCACCTCGCCGCCGTGCTTGGCGGGGTTCAGGCGTTGGGCAACGCTCCGTGTCTTCGTCCCAGGGGTGCCGCTCCCGAAGCTTCTTGCTCTTTTTGGCGCGGGGTGTAGGGCGGTCCCTGGTTGTTTGCTTCTTTTGCTTGGTTTCCTCCCCAAGGCACAGCGTTGCTGGCGATATTGGGAAATGGCCAGGGAAATGAGGCCAAATGTCAGGTCCCAGCTTGTGCTTGCGTTGCCCCTTTTGGCACGTGTACCTTTTGTTGGACAATTGGCCAAGGCATGGTTGGATTCCCAGCTTCTGGCTTGCCTGGTGAGTCCCAAGGAGGCAACTTTGCTGGGCAGAGCTTCGAGTCCTCTATTTCCGCGCCCGCGCTCGTTGAATGCTACGTTATGTTCTGCCGTTTTGAGCCTGCAACATTACTTATCCTCACCATCAACCTCCTCCTCCTTCTCCTCCTCCTCATCCTCCTCCCTCTCTACTTCTCGGCCTTTGAAACAATGTGTCTTCCCTTCCGCGTCTCCTCATCCTCCCTCTCCTCCTCCTCCTCCTCCTCCTCCTCCTCCTCCTCCTTTCCTCCTCCTCCTCCTCCTCCTTCTCCCCCTCCTCCTCCTCCTCCTCCTCCTCCTCCTCCTCCTCCTCCTCCTCCTTCTCCTCTTCCCTTTTTGCGTCTGTCCTCTCAACTCATCCCTCTATTCATCCTCTCTCCTTCTCCCACCTTCTGCTCGTCGTCCTTCTCTGTATTCTCCTCCGAATGCTGGTGGCTGCAGGGGTGCCGGGAGTCTGGGGGTCGTCTTCAAATGCTGCCGGCAATCGCGGCGACAAGGTACCCAAAAGTCTGGGGCAAAAACCGAAAACGGTACCGATACCGCTACTCCCGGGTCCTCTCCCAGGGTGCGTTCTGACCAGGATTTCGAAGCGAATCCAGCAGTGGCGACTAGAGCCTCCTAGGAGGCCGACAAATACGAAAATGCTGGAAGGGTAGCGGTATGGGCATCCTTCCCTCCTCCGAATGTCTGGTGTTCAAGCCGAGGCCTCTTGCGGCTCCAAAGATCGCGCTGGCAAATCCGTCGACCCTGTCGGCGTGTGTGAGGGGCTTTTCCGTCCGAGTCGGGCTTTTCCGTTGGAGTCGTCGTCTCCGTCCTCCTCTGCTCCGTTTGCCTGGGCCCTCTTCCTCATACGCGCCGTCTAAAGCAAAATTGAACAGCATCGGAATGGAATCGAAGGGAAGCCACTTCCCTTTGATCCCTTCCCCGCGCCGCTGGGGGGGGGGGGCTCCTGGGGGTCCCGGGTGTGCAGGGGGGGGTCCCGAGGGGTTTCGCCACAAGCCCCAACAGAGCCTCAAGAAAGGCTCCAGAGCGTCAGCTTCGTCGTCGTCGCCGCTGCCGCCGCCGCCGCCGCCGTCGTCGCCGTTCCCCTTCAGGGTCGGCGCCACTGGCCGCTGGGCCTTCCCAATCTTCTCCTGCTGCTGGTTTCTGGCGGCCGCCCCAGGGCCCTGTGGGGCCGTCGACAACAACGGCCTGGGATGACAAGCACCCCCGGGGTTGAGGTCGACAGCTCGGGGGGGTCCGAGGTCTGGCTTGTTGCCTCCTCCGCTCCTCATGCTGATGATGATGAGGGGGAGGAGGAGGAGAGAGGAGGAGGCCTCCTCCTCCTCCTCCTCCTCCTCCTCCTCCTCCTCCTCCGCCTCCGCCTCCGCCTCCGCCTCCGCCTCCGCCTCCTCCTCCTCCGCCTCCTCCTCCTCCTCCTCCTCCTCCTCCTCCTCCTCCTCCCCCTCCTCCTCCTCCTCCTCAATGTACTCCTTCGCTCAGCCCGCTTCCCGCCCGCGGAGCCTTCTCCTCCTCCTCGCCTTCTGGGAAGGTGTAGTCGAACTGCAATAGCGCCTCGACGGGAATGTCAAACAAAAGGCATGAGGGAGAGAGAAAGAGAGAGAGAGAGAGAGAGAACTAAGGAGGAAGAGCGAGAGGAAGAGATCACGATCATGCAATCTGGATATGTTCGATACATGCAGGACATGCATGTTGTAGATGATGAGAGAGGGAGAGATAAGGAGAGGATCATATATACATATACAGGACATGATTTAGATACACACATGTAAGTGCACGTAGATATGCATGTATGTACGTACGTATATATGGAATGATGTATGCATGTATGTCTGCATGCATGTACATATGTATGTGTTCATATATGCATGCATGGATGGCTGTATGCATGCATGTATGTATGTATGTGTGTAAGTATATATGTAGGTGTGTGTATGTATGTATGCATGTGTGTATGCATGCAACTGTGTACGTACGTACGTGCGTACGCACGGACGTATGCATGTATGCATGTGTGTATGGAGTTATGCATGTGAGTGGATGTACATGTGTATGTGTGTATGTATGGATGTATGTATGTATGCATGCGTGCATGCGTGCATGCATGCATGTGTGTATGTGCGCTCAGGTGCATACATCCACATATGCAAATTCGAAGTACGGATGTGTGTATAAATCCGCCGACCCTGTCGCCGTGTGCGAGGGGCTTGGCTGTTCGAGTCGTCGTCTCCGTCGGTCGTCGCCTCCGTCGTCCCCTTTCCCTGCAGCTTCCTTCTCAAGCTCGTGAGCGAGAGAAAAATCTAGCAGTGTCGTAATCGAGTCGAAGGGAAGCCCCTTCCCTTTGATCCCTTCCCCGGGGGCGGGGGTCCCGGGGGGGGTGGGGGGGGGGTCCTGGGGGGTGTCCCGGGGGGGGGTGGGGGGGCAGATTCGTTTTTCCTCGGGCGGCCTAGAAACATCGAAAACACTCCAAATGAGGTCCGAATGCCCAAGATGGCCCCCGAGACGGCCCAAGAGGGCCCCGAGTCGCCCAAAGATCTGCCGCAAACGCCCAAGACAGCGCCAAGACCGTCCAAGAAGCCTCCAAGACGTCCCAGGCCCCCTCCAAGAGACCCCCAGGAAGCCCCAAGAGGCCCCCACGAGGCTTCCAAGCGGCCCCTACGACCTTCCCAAGAGGCCCACAAACTACCCCCAAGAGGCCCCCAAGAGCGCTCGTCGTCGTCGTCGTCGTCGCCATTCAGGGTCGGCGGCACCGGCCGTAAGGCCTTCGCAATATAGCACAACCACACAGACAGCTGTAGCTGTACGTATGTATGTCTGTATGTGCTCATGTATATATGTATGTATGTATGTATGTATGTATGTATGTATGTATGTATGTATGTATGCATGCATGTATGTATGTATGTATGTATGTATGTATGTATGTATGTATGTATGTATGTATGTATGTATGTATGTATGTATGTGTGTATGTATGTATGTATGTATGTATGTATGTATGTATGTATGTATGTATGTATGTATGTATGTATGTATGAAAGAAGGATGTATGTATGTATGTATGCATGCATGGATGGATGGATGGATGGATGTACGTACGTACGTACATACGTATGTATGTATCTATATACACATATGTGTGTCCCTTGTCCTGGGCCCTTCGTCGACACACCCTTCCGATTTCCCCACTCCCAGAAGCTCTTTGGGCCCCCCGATGCGTCAAGCATGGCTTATGGGGGCGGCAAGAAGCCGCCAAGACGGCCCAAAAAACATCCAAGACGCACAGGACGGCCTCAAGACGGCTGAAGTGGCCCCCTAAGACAGCCCAAGAGCGGCAGCAAGAGGACCTGCGATGGGCAAGAACTATGGATTTGCGATTGTGCGTCGACGATTTTCGCGCTCTTAAACAGCCCCAGAACCGCACCAGAATCTGGCAATACTGCCCAAAGAGACCCCCGACAGGGCCCCACGGCGGCCCAGAGGGCCCCCGATGCAGCCCCAGAGTGCTCCAGGCGAGCCCCAGGAGGGGCCCGAGAGGAGAAGCCCGAACTCGCCGAGCGAGCCCGCCCTCCGACGACGGCCCCTCGAGACCGCCAGCAGGGCCCCCAGAGGCGTCCAAGAGGCCCCCGGAGCGCCCGAGGGCCCCCCAGAGCATCCCCCAGAATCATCGAGGCGCCCCCTTAAAGGCTCCAATTATGACAAAAAGGCCTTCGAGACGCTTTTCCAAGAGACACCAAGCAACTTCTCAGAGAGCCCTCCAGGAGCGCCCCCGACAGGCATCCAAGGATGCCCTCAGCACGGTCATGCCAGGCTTTCTCAGCGGCTCTCGGGCATCCCCCCTCAGGCTGCCCTGGGTCCTCCTTCGTGGCTGCGTTGCAACGTGTATATCTGTAGGTACACACGATTTGGATGAATGCCGTGCCCCCAACACCGAGGCCCCAGGCCACCTCCAGCACATCCAGGTTGCGCCCGTATCAAGCCCCTGGGGGCGCCGGCTTCACATGGTCCCAAGACGGTCCCGAGTATTTCCCACGCGGCCATAGAAGGCCCCAGGACTCACTGAGGAGGCGCCAAGAGGCCCCCGAGACGGCCCACGAGCACTCCAAGATGGCACAAGGTGGCCTCAAAACGACTCAGGAGGCCCCCAAGACGTTCGAAGAAGGCTCCAAGAGGACCCCCCAAGCAAGATTCAATAGGCAAGAACTAAATCTGCCCCATCGTTGTTGGAATCACGTTAAATTATAGTTTTTTTCTGGCGTCCAACCCTCCAAGACGGAACCAGAGGCGCCCAAGACTGCCCCAAGACGGTTCAATAGGCCTGATCGAGCGCTCCAAGAGGCCCCCGAGACGGCCCACGAGCGCTTCAAGATGGCCCGAGATGGCCTCAAGACGGCCCAGGAGGCTTCCAAGACGTTCCAAGAAGACTCCAAGAGAATCCCCCCCAAGAGAAATTCAATAGGCAAGATCTAATGACTTCCCATAAGTGCTTTTGCAAAGGCTTTCGGGTTTCCGCTCTTTCTGGCGTACAACTTTCCAAGACGGCCCCAGAGGCGCCCAAGACTGCCCCAAGACAGCCCAACAGGCATCCAAAAGCGCTCCAAGACGACCCAAGAAGGCGCCAAGACGGCCCAAGAGGCCCTCATGACGGCTCAAGGGTCCCCCAAGACGGCCTCTAGAGGGGGCCCAGAGGAGCAACCTGAACGAACGTTTTTGAGCTTTACGTACTTCCGCTGCCTATCAGTCTGGTCGGAAGTGGCATTGACTGCTCGTGTGGTCTGAGACATCGGGGTTCTTCTCGTTAGTCCCTCGTGTGGTCTGAGCCATCGGGGATCTTCTGAACAGGTGCTGCTTGTGCAAGGAGCTGCCATTGTATCAATTTTCCTCTGAGACTGCTGCTGCCCTCTGCTCGAAAGCTGCACGCAAAAAACCGACAAGAGAAGATAATGAACGACACACTAATATATACATACGTACACACTTTTATGCTACATTGATGAATACAGGCCCCCCCCAACCTGGGGGCCAAGGGTCCCAGCACACCTCCAACACATCCGCGTTGCGCCCGTATGACCCCTCCCCCAGGGGGGCCCTGAGCTTCACATGGCTCCAAGACGGCCCAGACTTCTGACGCGGCCACAGGGTCCGAAGAGACACCGGAGAGGGGCCAAGAGGCCCCCGAGACGGCCCACGATCGCTCCAAGATTGCCTAAACACGGCACAAGGTGCCCCCAAGACGCCCCCAAAAAGCTCCAATAGCTCCCCAAAGTGGGCCCAAAGAGGCCCAAATCGCGCCACTCCGTGAAACAAATCGTGCATGTCTTTCATATCAATGCTTTGGTTCCTAACAACGTCCAAGCGCCCCACGATGCCCCAAGATCGCCCCAAGACAACCCAAGAGGCCTCGAAAGGGTCCTTCAAGCGGCTCAAGAGAGGGTCCCAAGACGGTCGAAGAGGCGCCCGGAACGGCCCACGATGGCAAGAGGAGCCTAAAATGGGCCCACATAATTTCAACGATCTATCAGCGGTTTGTCAAGGTTACTGCGCGCGTACACCTTATCATCTTTCTCATCAGCACCACCGTCATTACCATCGCGTGCGTCATCTTGCCACCGTCATCCTCATCACCGTCATTTTCATTGCTATCACATCCGTCGTCAGCATAACCACCGCCGTCAACAAAATGAAGATCAAAGTACTCTCCATCGTAACTGTCATCGCTAGTGCCACCAACGCCACTACCATCATCATCGTCGTAATCGCCGATGTCGTCGTCACCTTCACCAACCGCCAACTCAAACCGTGAATCTGAATGATCAGGGCCCGCGCGTCTTTACGCCAGTTGGGTTTTGGCATCAACTTGCGGATGGGTATATGGGTTGTTTGCGCAAGCTTTGGAATGTACGGCTTCCTTGTTGGGTCGTGGAGGCATTCACAGTTCAAACCAATAGCGGGGACGTGCCCAACCCTTTTTAAGCATGTGGCGAATATACATCGGAAAATTCAAAGCAAAAACAATCATTGAATTAGCCGAAATGCCCTTGAACGCTTCGCCAAAGAACGTCGGACCAGAGTCAAATGTTTCACATATGGGGCGTCACGCTTAAGAGTCAGGTCGTTAGCAGGAGGCCGACCGCGAGGGGGCGTGGAAACATATGGAGGAGGGACAATTGGAGACATAAAACGTGGAAGTAGCAGCGCCTTGCGCTGTGTTCGCATTGCAGGACAGTGCTCTGCGCGCTATGACAGTACAGCGCCTTGAGCTAAACGTAGCATGTGCCCGCATGCACTACAAGCGACAGGAAACTGAAGAAGGACCGCGGCACTGGCACCGGACAGCGCCATGCGCTGTCCGCTGCGCGGCGCTCGCACACGCCGCGTCAGTCCGCTGGCCCCCCCGAGAAGCCCATCGCAGCGCCACCCAGGGGACGGCGAGGTGTCCTAAGGATCCGCGTAAGCCACCATTGCGCACGCATGATGCTAATTGGGGCATTCGCACGGCGACCACGCGACAAGCGCGACAGCTCCACATCGGCAGCACGCTCCTCGTAGCGCTGGTGACTCTCTTAGGCCAGCATGACCAAGTAGGCACTAGCGGTTGGATGGAGCATCCCCAGCCTTGCTTTTGGGAGGCGCGAGCCCCCAGCTCTTTCTCTTGGGCTCCCTGGCAGGCGCTGCTGCTGGCGCCCATCACCTGTACGGCAGACATTGACCAATGCGAGTTCGGACAGGCTGCAAAGGCTCCGACGCGGTTCCTCGGCCTTCGTATGACCCAATTCCACGCCTGCCTCACCGACACGCCAGGAAATGGCCGGTGCTCCCACGGCCCCAGAGCGCACCCTGGCTTCCGAGGGTGGGATCCGGAGGAGCGGGCCTGGCGCACAGCAAAGAAAAAAACATACCCTCCGTTGTTGTGCGCCGCCCTTGCACGGTCCACGTGGCTTACCATCAAGACGCTGTGGGATCCAGACGACGCGTGCTACCCCGAAGATCTTCTTGACCCTGATGATGCTCGGGACGAACTTCTTGCCTTTTATGCTGGCTGGGACCCGTATGTTGATCACGCCGTCGGTTGGGCTCCGGACTTCGTGGATGCGGGTGCTCGCACGGCGTCGCTGTTGCAATCCCGAGAAGCACCGGTTCCGCCCTCCGGGCGGAGGAGACGACCCCGCCGACCTCCTTGCCGAGCCTGGGCCCGATGCGGCGCCCGATGCCGCCACCGAGCAAACGGTTTCAGACGATTTGGCATCGGCGGGAGTGCTCCCGGAGGAGCAGCCACCGCTAGGCCCACCGTCGCCGGAGTTAACTCCAGCTCAGCGCCAGCGAATACAGGCGAATCGTGCCGAGACGCAGGCCCGCAAGGCTGCCAGGTTGCAGGCGGCCAGGGCGGCCAGGCACTTGGCTGTGGCACCCTGGGTCGCCCAGGGCCTCCGCTTCGAGTTCTAGTGGGCCACTTCCCGTGCCAATCCAACTGCACAGTCTAGTCCCGCGTCCCGCAGGTCGTGGTGCCATCATCCAGCCAGTTTTCGTCTTGGCTCAACGTTTGGGTGTGCCCAGTGGTCAGGGTCCCTCCCTAGGGCTCTCTGGGTGGACGCCGGCGTGTCGCACATCCTGGGTCGGACGCCTGATGCTGGGTGGACGCCGGCGTGTCGCACATCCTGGTACGATCGCCGGTTGCTGGGTGGACGCCGGCGTGTCGCGCATACTGGGACGGACGCTGGATGCTGGGTGGACGCCGTCGTGTCGCACGACGTGCGCATGCCCGTCGTCGAGGAGAAGTCGCACGCAGCTTCGACTCCACAGTATATTTCAATGAGGTCTCTACTCTTTCCAAACACGCACCTCTTCCTCCATTGGTGGGGTCTTGAATGTGAGCTGGGCGCGCTCTCTCCAGCGTTTCCTCCTCCTCCTCCTCCTCCTCCTCCTCCTTTTGCCGGCTGCTGTTACGATGGTTGCATTATTATCCTTGTTTGTTTTCCGCGCTGTCGTTCTGTACTACTGTGCATAATTCCACGCATGTGTACACTTTGCAATGCTCGTTCGTGCGCTTAGCGCAGGCCGCCGCCCCCCCCCCCGCGTTTGCTGCGTTGGGCTGCCTGCAGGCTCATGGCCTGGCCGCCCTTTGTCGAGGCGGGCGGTGGATCAACGGAACAAGAGTAACCCACCAGCGGAGGCACGGGGACCGCCTCAATGCCATTCCGATCCGATCCCTCTCCCCCCTCCCTCCCCCCTCCTGTCTCCCCCAGCGTCGCAATCCAAAGCATCCTCCTGCCTCCCCCTCCCACCTCTGCCCCTCCCCCTCCCGTCTCCCCCTCCCCCCCCCCCCCCCCCCCCCCTCCCCCCCCCCCTCCACCCCCCCCCCCCTCCCTCCCCTCCCCCTCCCGTCTCCCTCTCCCCCCTCCCTCGCCCCCCCCCCCCCCCTCCCACTCCCCCCCCTCCCCCTCCCCTCCTCGCCACGCGTCCCTCCCCCCTTCATCACCGCGGGCGGGCGCCGCCCGGCCTTGCGGTAGTGCACCGCGGCCAGGCCGTAGTTGTGCTTCCTGAATGCCTCGTTGCCCTGGGCGTCGGCGGGGGTCGGGGGGCCCCGCGCGCTGCGGGAGGGAAGGGGCCAAGACTGGGCGAGCAGGATACGGCCGAGACCCGTTGCAGAGGCCGCCCGGGAGAACACAGGGTCTCTTCCGGGGGCAGCCCCGTGCTCCAGACACGAGGAGGACATGACACGCGACAGTCAAGATACGAGGGCTCCCCTGATGATCTTGCTGGGCCTGTACTAGTGAGTCCCGTCTGTGATCGGAGGTTGCGGCAAGTGTGGCCCTGGCCCGAGGTCCCGCGCCAACGGCTTTCTGCGCCACCTTGGGACCCCCTGGGCACCTTGGACCTCGCGGCGGGGTGCCCTGGAGGTCGCATGGAACTTCCTGGAAAAGTTGGGGCCACCCCGGTCCAGCGCCACCCCTGGCCCCTGGCAGCACCCGCGGCAAGGAGAAGGGCGGGGGGCGGCAGTGCGCAGGGGCGCGTGCGTTCTAAGCTGCGGAGCGGATGCCGTGCCAGGGGCTGCCGCTCAGTCTCTGGACGAGCGATCCAAGTCTTCCAGCGTCGGTGGGGCAAGAGGGAAGGGTCAGAGAGGGCGAGGGGGGCCGTTGGCGAGAGGGGGGGAGGGGGAAGGGGGAGGAGGGGATGACAAAGAGGAGTCAAGCGGGGAGGAGGAACCGTTTGGTTCTCCTCTCCCACCTCCCCTGCGTAACCTCCTCCTCCTCGTCCTCATCCTCCTCCTCCTGCTGCTGCGGCTGTTCCATCTCCTGCTTCTGCTGCCGCTGCTCCTCCATCCGTTTCTCTTTTAAGTCGATCCTCCCTGTCGCACCCCGAGACGAGCTGTAGGGCGGGTCGTCGCCGGAGACTTCCTCACAATCTATGAATCTGAATATTCACATGTGCTGCCGTGTTGCGGATGGAGGGCGGGCCGTTTTCAGAATGTGGCTCTCAGGTAGGACCCTACCAAAGGAACCCTATCGGGTGGGACTCTCTAGCGGGTGGGACCGTGAAATTCGACCACACGCAGGAGAATCCTCATGGGACCCTGACGCTGGGAACAGCCGGGTGCATACGAAATCCCCGCTGGCTGGGGCACGTTCCAGAGAGACCAACTGAAACGGACACATACAATACGAATCATGCAATACAGATTAGGGTACCTTCTCCGTATATGCAAACAAATAAATGGCCCAAGACTTTTGTGGCTACCCCAGGCAACCGGGATCAGAAACCTATGTGCGGCACCCACTGGCGGCAGACCAGCTTCTAAATTCGTCTGTCCGCTGTAAGGAGAACCTCTTTCAGTGCAGCGGACATCTCGCTGGACTCCAGACCCTCGCCGCCGTAAGGGCATTCCTCGGGCACGCAGCTTTGCCGAAGTACGCCTTCTCGAGGACGGAGGAGGATGACTGCCTGGCACTGCTGGGAGTTGTTTGTGCGTTCGGGCATCGTTTACTTCCGGGCCTCCAGGAGGTTTTCCGGCGACCACCGGCGTCCCGGCAGCAGGAGCTGGAGCGGGAGCAACACTTACTGCGTCCAGGAAGCTCGGACGCTCGCCCCAAGAGCAGAGCATTCCCCTATGGATGGGCGGAGCTGTGCTCCCCTGTTCTGCCCATTCTCGGGTTGGGCGCAAGGGGGGGGGGATAGCAAAGGGGGGGGCGAGAATCAGCTCACGTAGCTGATTCTCCTGGCGCCTCCCGGCGCCGGAGGCGGCCATGCATCGAGGAATGGGCCCCTCGGTGAGGCCGAAACCAGCTGCATTCAGCGAATTTCGTACCCCCCCCCCCTTTCCCAATCCCCCCCTTTCGCCCGGCTCTGCCCCTCGCCTCTCGACAGGCAGGCTGCTGCGCTTCGGCATGCGCACGGCGTGGTGGCGGCACGGGCCTCTTGGCGGAAGCGGTCTGCCGCATCGATCTTCTCCTGGGCGCGCGGGGCAGCTGCACCGGGGATCCTCCTCTCCTCAGCTCCTCATGGGCCCGGGCACTGTCCACCCGAAGCTCTTCCTCCCCCTGCCCTCTCTCCCTCTCCTGCTAAAGCTGCCGCGACGCGCTGCCCTCACACTGCACTCGCGAACAGCCAAGAAAGAAGGCTCTTTCTGGTGTGACTGTTCGTTCCGTGGGCTCCCAGATCTCCCTGCCCCTTCCCTGGAACTACCTCTCCGTCCCGACTCGTGGCTCACGCCCCACTCTTCGCAGAGGGCATCTATGCACCACCACCGTGCCAAGCCAGGGCCATCCTGGCCCTGGCATGGTGCACACGCCCTCCTGGCCGAGGCCAGGAGGGTCTGTAAGCCATAAGCCATCCTATGGCCCAGGATGGTCCTGGCCTGGCACGGTGGTGGTGTCTAGATGCCTTCGTCGGACACTGGCCCAGAAGCGGCCCCCAGAAACACTGGACCCGCGGCGCGCGATCGCAGCGCGGGGGCCGACGGGCCTGCGTGCTCTTCTCGTAGATCTGCCACTCCTTCTGGTGATCGTGGGAGCAGCCCCCCGTGGGCCGTCGGCACCACGGCCCGTGCTCGTGGTCCAGCGTGCACCACTGCGACGCCTCCTGCTTCGCCTTCTCGAACTTCTCCTCCTCGCGGCGGCGACGGCACCGAGCCTTTGACGCTCGGGACGGAACTCCGGCTCCGGGGCAGGAGGTCGCGAGCTCCAGGGGAGGAGGAGGAGGAGGAGGAGGAGGAGGAGGAGGAGGAGGAGGAGGAGGAGGAGGAGGAGGAGGAGGAGGAGGAGGAGGAGGAGGAGGAGGAGGAGGAGAGGAGGAGGAGGGAGAGGAGGAGGAGGAGGAGGAGGAGGAGGAGGAGGAGGAGGAGGAGGAGGAGGCCCCCTGCCAGGAGAAGAAACAGAAGCAGAGCCGCCAAAGGCCTGGCGCCCGAGGGGGCAGCCGCGCCCGGGAGGCGTCAGAGCCGACTCGCCGCTCTGCCTCTCCGCCGCAAGCAGCTGCTCGCCCCCCGCTGAGGTGCCGATGGGCCTCCAAGGCGCACGGGGCTGCAGCCGTGGTCCTGCCAGATAAACACAGGAGATAGGTCGATCCCTATCCCAGGCTTCGTAGGGTTTCCGGGTGGGCCAGAAGTTTGGGGCCCAGCCCCGGCATATACGAGGGGGGGCGTCCATCCTCGATAGTGGTGCGTCCGAATAGCCCCCTGGGGGTGTATCCCGAGGTTGCCCTCCTGTTCTTAGCCGCTTCATTTTTCGTCGACAAGTCGGGGGCTGGGATAGAAACGTGGCCCGCGACCAACGGGAAGGCCAGGTAAGGAACGAAAAAGGGCCTTCTCTGGCCACGGCAAGCCTCGGCTTCGAGCACGTTCTCCGACCTGAGAAGCCGCAGCCCCTCCGGGGCCCGAAGCGACCCTTGCCTCGGCGCCTTGACTGTAGGTGCTGGACCTCGGCAGCGTTCCGAAAAAGCGAAAACGTGCGGACCCGCCGAGGGTCGCAGGCCCCTCCGGAGCCGCGAGTCTGGCCGAAGCCAGCCTGCTGCCAAAGGAGCGGCACCGGCCTGTGCCTCGCCTCCGCTTCAAATCGGGCCTCTCGGGAGGGCTCTGGGATCGGCTGGACACTGAGGCGGTCACGAGGGGGGAACGACGCTCGTGCAGGATTACTGGGACATGTTTTGCGTGCGAATGTCGAGAGAGAAAGATATATATATAGAGAGAGAGAGAGAGAGAGAGAGAGAGACAGACAGACCAGGAGGAATCATGAACTCACCCTGGAAGCACACGATAAGCAAATGCGCATCGTATCAAGAAACCCGAAGACTAAAGAACCACCACCAACACCCTCAAAATCCAACAACCTGTCACAGAAGATACGTTTTCTTCGTTGCATGTTATTGTGGCCCCTCTGGGGGCTCAAGACCCCCCGGCCACATGCCTCCCTTAGAGCTCCCCATGTCCGCCCAGTACCCTCGAAGACCTCCCTAGGAGCACCCTCTGGTGCGCTTTCCAAGAACCCACCCAAGGAGCAGGGGAGATATAAGGGCGACGAGGGGGAGAAGCAGGTCGAGAAGGGTAGGAGGACAGAATGCGCGCATGCTTGGTGGACACTGGCATCGGCTCACAAGCCTTGGCTTCGCACCAAGGGCTTGAGGGGAGATGTAAGCGACGAGGGGGAGAAGGAGGCGGAGGAAGGGTAGGAGGACATGCTGCGCGCATACCTGGTCGACACTGGCGTCGGCTCCTCAACCTTGGCCTCGCACCAAGTGGTTGGTGCACTGCCTCTGGCGGGACCCCCTGCTGTTCACCGTTGACGCCCTGCCTCGAGTAGCCCCCGGCCCCGCAAGCCGGCGGGTCTCTTGGCGGCGCGCAGAGGGGGGGTATGGGGGGAGGGGGGAAGGCGTCTTAGAAGGAGGCTGCCTCTTAGAAGGTGCGGGCCTTACATCTGTAGAGAGGGCCCGCGCCTTCCAAGAAGCCGGGGTGCTTCTGAGACGCCTTTCCCCCTCCCCCTACCCCCCTCCGCCGAGTCTATCTGACGGAGGCCGACCCGAACTGGAAAAGCAAGCCGGATGCGCATGATGCGCTGGACGACTCCTTCCACCACTAGGCCGCCACTCTGCCCCAGCAGGCGGATGTGCTCAGCGTGCCCGGCGCGAGCGAGTGGCAGCCACACCAAAGGTGCTGAGCATCGGAAGTCATAAGACGATGGCGAGCAATACCAGCACGGCTCCCAAAGCCAGAACTCTAGATGTCAGACCCGACGTCAGAGCGGTGCTGTCGGCGAGAGAGAGAGAATGCACGAATGCTTCGAAGAGGTCGGAACGCAACGAAAACTGCACTGTGCACTGCGCCCATTCAACATAAGAGTCGACGTCGTCCTTCTGCCACCCCCTCCACCAACTCCCTCCGCTCTCCATCTTCCCCATCCCTCTCCTCTCACCATGTCCTCCCCCTCTTTCTGCACACTCCCCCTTTTCATCAGATACCCCCTCCGCATCCTCCCATCACTTCCCCCTCCCCCACCCCGACAGTTCCTTCTCCTGGCGATCCAACTCCTTGACGGTCTGCTCATGCTTCTTGTAGTCGATCTCTGTGACTGTCCGGCGGTCGTCCTGAACTCGTGTGAAATCCGTGGGGGGGGAGGGGCGAACACCTGCATTAGGTCGGGCCTGTCTCCCATACAGGGGGGCTTTGCGCGAAAACATAAAATAGCTGATTCTTTGAATCTATACACATAAACCTAACATGTTCAAACATATATCAAAATGGTCACCATATTATTTGTTTGGCTATTTTTCAAGGTTCCTCCTGCAGAGGGACAGGCCCGACTTAATCCTGGCACAACATGCCGCCTCTGTCTGCTCTCCCCCTCTGCTTCCTCCTCCTCCCTTCGGGGGTTGCTAAAAGGTGCCCGTGGCCCAAGGTGCCCCAGCATTTCGCTCCGTTTTGGATCCCCTGGGCCCCCCTCCTCCTCCTCCTCCTCCTCCTCCTCCTCCTCCTCCTCCTCCTCCTCCTCCTCCTCCTCCTCCTCCTCCTCCTCCTCCTCGTCATCCTCCTCCTCCTCCTCCTCCTCCTCCTCCTCCTCTTCCTCCCGTGGGCCTCGTGAGGGGTGCTCTGGAGGCCGTGAGAGCCTCCTTGAAACTCCTGGGGGCACCTTGGGCCAGGGGCACCTCCAACAGCACCCAGCCCTTGGACTTCCATGCTCGCGTGCGCTCGCACTTCACGGTGCCTCCTTTCATTTTTGGTGACCACGGCGCCGGTGGACGGTCTCTGGGAGATCTCGGACCTAGTGGACCCGCGGACGGACGCTCCCACCTGGCTGCTCAAGCGTCCTGCCACAGCGGCGGCGGCTTCACTGGGCGACGGCAACCGGGCCAAGGAGGCCAAGCGGGAGCAGGCCGCGGAAGGGGCGCAGTACTTGCTCAAGGCCGAAGCCAGTTCCGTCGTGCTGCAGCCCGTGCTCATTCTCGGGAAGCTCGGGTTGTCCAACGCGCGCGAGCTCGCGGAGGTCACTGGCGCGACCTCCAGCTGATATCTCATCCCAGCCACGTGCGGGGTCGCCGATGCCGTGATCCAGGCTGGCAACGCCTACGCGGCGTCGTGCAAACAGGACGGCAAGACGCACACACACACGGCCCTGCGTGGCCGCACGTCTTCATGGCAGTGCTGCGCTGGCTGATCGAGGCCGACACGACGGATGGCCACAACAAGAAGACTCTCGAGACCTAACCTCAGGAAGGCATTAAGAACCCCCCCTGGGTTATTCTTAGCACCCGGTTTTCTCAATATTCCAGGCGGGCAGTTTTAGCCGAACGATACACTTAGCACCCGCCGCACACAGAAAACAAAATCCACCATCGGCGGCCGCCCCACTAACGCCAAGAGAGGGTGTCGTGACGAATGTCAAGGATCTAGCCCAGATCGGACGACGACGACGACGACGACGACGACGACGACGAGGAGGAGGAGGAGGAGGAGGAGGAGGAGGAGGAGGAGGAGGAGGAGGAAGACGAGAGTCCTTAGCAGGCAGGCCTTAGCTAGGCCCCGAGTCCCCTCAGCCAGGTCTTCCGGTGCGGCCATAACGCTCCAGGGTGCGGGGGCGTTATAATCCACCGGAAAAGGGGGCGGGGGGGGGTTCTTAATGCCTTCCTGAGGTTACTGGGCGGAGACGCTCATGCTGAAGACAAGCCTGGAGCTGCTGCAGGGTGACGCTCGCCACTGCAAGACCCGCAGCCGATGGTGCGACAAGAGGCTGAAAGACAGGTCCGACACCTACACGACCCAGCTGTGCCGTTCGTAGAGGCTTCCCCGATGGGTTCCGAAGAGATAGGTCAGAAGATCGCGCCGACGTCGCCGGTGCATCGCCGATGCATCGGCGATGCACCGGCGACGTCGGCGACGCACCGGCGCCGTCGGCGTGAAGGAAAGTGGGCTCCACATCGAACCGCATCGGCGATGCATCGGCGATGCGGCGCGATCCTCCGATTTTGGCGGCCCAGCAGACGACGAAGATCGGCGGGCCCACGGTGGCGGTGGCGATCCACGGGGCGCCGGCGGCGGCGGGGGGCGAGCACGCGACGGGCCCGCTCCCCCGCGGGAGCCTGGAGTTGGGTCGGGCGTTTCCTCCCATCTGCGGAGTTTGGAAGAACACTTCGAAGTGCGGAGAAAGTGCTCAAGCATAATGGATCAAAAGTCACGACCCACATCCTCCCCAGACGATTGCTCAAAAGCTATGCGTATCCCCCATGCAGAGGGACATGCAGATGGCCTAACCTATGCAGATTCCCCCAGTGAAAAGCCATGAATATCCCCCCCCAGCTTAAAAAAGCTATGAATATCCCCCAAATCCTCCCCAGACGATTGCTTAAACTATGCCTATTCCCCATGCAGAGGGACATGCCCGACTTAAGCCCAGAGGGCGAGGGAGGCCCCGCGGCCTCGCGCGAGGGAGGGCAGCGGCGGCCTCGGGCGCAGCGGCAGGGGTGCAGGATTCGGCCGGGCATGTCCTCCTGCAGGCGGATCTCGAGGAAAACATCGAAGCCATTCGCAACAGATCCGAACATAAAAAAAAACATCCCCCATCGAGAGGACTATCAAGCCTGCTCGGGTGCTGATGTGGTTTGTGTGCCAAGCGCAGGTAGTTTTCGCCTTCCAGGGGCTCTTCAGCCGAAATGGCACTGCACAGAAGCATCGGATGAAAGGTCGCTCGCATGTACAGTTCTCTAAACAGAAGCATCGATTGAAAGGTCGCTCGCATGTACAGTTTCCCCAAAAAAACATATCCGAACATAGTAAAAAGCATCAGCGCCTCCCCCTCCCCCCCCAATGATCCAAGTTGGCGGTGGGTCTGATGAGTTGCACTTCGACCGCAGTCGCCCCCGCGCGTGCCAACTTCGAGCTGGGGGTAGCGGGGGAGTGTCCACTAATCGTTCCCCCTTGCAGTAGCGCCAAGGTCGTCGACCTTCCTGCTGCGTATCGTGCTTCTCTCCAGGCTGGGACTCCCAGCCCCCTTCTCCGGTGCACCGGAGGCATTCCATATAGCTCGATTTTTTCCGGTTCGGAGCTCCCATTCGAAATCAACTTGGACAGTCTGCAGGCCAGGAAAGGCAGGAGGTGCGCCTGCGCCACCCATCAGCGCGCCATTTCTTGCGGCAACTCGCCCGCTGATGTCTCAAGGCCGCACCTTCTGAATCCTGACGATGGGCTGGACTGGATGGTGGACGTTTTCTTATTCGGCGTTTCGGCATTGGGCGGATGGGGGGAGGGGGGGGGGTCTGGCCCCAGACCTCTGCTTCATGCGACCGTCTGTGACAGTGCGTCCTGTGGGGGAGACTCCACCTGCTCGACACAGGCGCCACAAACGGCCAAGACCTACTCCAAGGGATGGGGGGGGAGGGGGGGGGGGGGCGAGGAGCCCGCGCCGATCGGCAAAACAAGGATCAAGAAAGCGACCACGTGGACAATTCGCCCCCGTCTGGTTCCGTTCCGACGGGGGGCCTCCCGCCGGGCCCCCGCGATCTCCTGCCCGTGGGCCCCCAATGCAGGGCCAGGTGGGCAGCCCGCCCGCAGGGCCGGCGCGTCCGTGACCCGTCGTGCGATGCCTCCGGATGCGAGTCGTTGTCCTGGCTGCCCTGTCTGAAGAGGCCCTGGGCCACACAACTCAGTGGACACACATCCCTGGATTCCTCGTATTTTCTCGCATGTTTCGGATTGTGGTCGTCCCTCGGCACTTCCCATCTTTTCTCACATTTTTCCGGGGATTGACGATCCATTGTGTCTGTGCTTCTTTTCCCCTCCCAATGTCTCTTCGTTTGAGGCCACTCTAACCACGAGTTCTGGTCTGGTCTGGTCCTCCTCCTCCAACTTCATCAGCTCCTCTTTCTACTTGGCCTTCTGGTATTCCTCCTCCATCCTGGCCCTCGTCCTCGTCTTCCTTGTCCTTCTAGTCCTTCACCTCCTCCTCCGCTTCTAATCCTCCAAATCCTTCTCCTGCTTCGCCTCCTGCGCTCGAACATATACGTACCCGTGCACTCGCAATCTGGATTCTGCGGCACGATCCCGTGGGTACGCGGTCGCACGGGTACGTCCCGCGCGGGGCATCCGCGAAGAAACGCTCCGTATCCGCGGGGTCGCGGCCCAGGGGCCTGGCCCGCGAGGCCGCGGGCACCGAGATGTTTCTCGCCCACGAGCTGAAGCAATGCTCGGAACAGTGGCATGATGCGCCGACCCGCCAATGCGGCTGTCCCACAAGACTGCCCTCGGTCCGGGTGCATCGCAGGCCTCGGGGATTGGGACGAGGATCGTACAGTCGGGGCCCTGAAGAAGGAACCCTTTTCGTTGGGGGGAGGGGCTCCGCGTTCCTTCAGTGTTTCACGGCTTGCCTCAGGCTACCCTTACGTTTTCGACAGGAAATCGAAGGTTCACTTATGGAACAAAAAGGGGGCCTCGTACCTTATTTAGGGTTCCTTAGGTCAACGCCCCGACTGTATGGTGGACCCACGTCGCGACGTCGGCGTCTGGCTCGGACACCGCGTGGGTCGCTCAACATCGAACCAATCGCGGCTCTCCAGGAGCGCAGGCCGCTCGACGTCGGCCGATGCTGTAGAGGTCGCCCAAGATAGGGTCGGAGTGGAGGGGGTCGAGAGCTCGCGCCGCAGCGCCGATGCATCGTCGACGAACCGTCGATGAGTCGGCGACATCGGCGGCGCATCCGCGGCGTCGGCGTGGAGAGCATCGGGCTCCTCATGGAGCCGCATCGCCGGTTCATCGGCGATGCGGGGCAGTCCTCCGACACCATCTGCGGTCGGCTCGTATCGTAAGGATGCGCGGCAAGGATGCAAGGGCCTTGGACGGGCACGTCGATGTTTTTCGAAGGAGGCTGGCCAACGAGAGTGGCCAAGGATGGACCGAGTGGGCGAGGATGCAAAAGTGTTCTCTTGGCAAGCTTGCCCGACCTCAGCTGGGAGGCCTATATATATTCTGGGCGACTGGCGGCGTCTGACCTCGAGTGCCCACGCTGGGACCGCGGCCGCGTCACGCCACGGCGCGGAGCTGCTGTGCGCGACGATGATACTTACCCAGACCCCCGACGTCGTGATTTCACGGGTTCCTGGTGTGTCCTTGACGTCGGCCTCGGGGAATCACAGGAAACGACCCAGGAAGAAGCACCAGTCCCAGGGAAGGGGTCGAGAACGACGGGGCCCAGGAGTTGGACCGAATCACGACTCCGGAGGTCTGGATGGGGCGATGCTTTTCTCTGTGGCGACTGCACTCCCAATGCTGCCTTAGCAAGACACTGCTGCAACGCGGACTCCCAACTCGCGCTGCCGCCGTGGCACAATCATACATACGGATCTGGTCAGAGCCAACATGTCCCGTCCCCGCACATGGCAAGTCTGTTCAGCCGTCCGTATTCCATCTGCAAGTCTTCCTGGCTACGCGGGGCTGTGACGCGCTCAATGTGCGACACGTTCACACGCAGGAGCAATGGAGCTCTCGTCGTCAGCGGTGTTCGGAGAAACATAATCGAGGACCGCGCAGGTTTCTGTCCCCCTCTGGGGCTCCCGCGCAATCCCGCCCGCATGCCAACTCCGACATCCCGAAGATGCTGGACCTCCGTCTGGCCGCCGCCCGCATGACCACAGATGCTACACCTGTCAGACATGTGCGCGCTTCGGCCGGGGCAGAGGCGAGGGCGGCGCATCACGCCGAGCATCTGCACGTCGCGATGCCTCTTGGGCTTTCTCGGGATTCGCTGAAGGGGCCCCAGAACACACAAATAAATACACACAACTAAAAAGATTCTCCATCTTTTCCCATGTGTTCTGGGTTTCTGTCTCCCCCCCCACTTCCCACATTTTCCCATATTTTCCTGGGGTTCGACGATTAATTACATGTCTGTGTGTTTTTTGTCCCTCCTGATTCGCGACCTTGTGGCCGCCTGTGCCTGTGGGCTCCAGGTGCTGCGGGGGGGGGGCCCTGGCCCAAGTGCCGAGGGGGGCCCCCGGCCGTCGGGCCCTCGGGCAGGGCGCCGCCCGGGCCAGCCGAGGCCACGTCCTTGCCGCCGCTCGGACGTCCATTCCCCGTGCATTTTTCGGTCTCGTGCGTGCTTTTCTTTTTTTTTGCTCGATGGTCCAGGATGCTCCTCGAGGGCTCTCGCCGAGAAAAAACATGTCCACGTCCGAGCGATGCCAGGAGGCCTCGTCGCGAACCTGTGGCAGGGCGCACGCCGGCTCCCGAGCCCGGGCCAGCGGAGGGAGGGCCAGGGGGATGGGGACGACCCGCACGGCTCCCCCAAGCCCTGGCTGGCCAGAGGCACGCATCGTGAGCGGACCGGCCGCTGGCCGCCGGTCCCCCCTCTCGACGCGGGCCTCTGTCCCCGCCGACCTCCGAAACTGCCAAAAAGACTGCCAGGGGCCGCCCGCAGGGCCGCGCCCGAAGGCTGCCCCCGCAGAGCCTCGCCCCGCGCAGGGGGGGGCACCCGCCGAGCGAGGTGCTGGCGAGGCCCGCCGGAGAGGGGCGTCGGTCCGATGGGGCTGTGGGTGCGCCCAAGCCTCCCACGCCGCGATGTGCTCCGCGTGCCCCTGCCCCCCTGAGGCGCCCGAGGGCGGCAGCCATGCCCCGCCCCGGGGCCCCGGGGGTCCGCTGCTCCGCCCTGGGGGCACCAGGCCCTCCGGGGGGTCGGAACTTCTGGCCGGACCGCGCGTGCCCAAGCTGGGGACTCGGGAGTTGGCAGAAGTGCCCCCCGCTTCCAGACCACTTTGGATCCTCGGGTGCCTCTTCTGGGCCTCGTTGGGGGCCGCTCGAGGCCGCCAGCGAGGCGGGGACCGAGCCTCCAACGAGAGAAGGCTTCGGAGAGGCCTCGTGGAAACGGGGCTCCCGGGAGCCACTCCCTGGGCTGGCACGGGGGAAACACGTGTGGCACGAAGGAGAATCCCGATGTGCACGCGCACCGGCATCCAGGGCCCTCCCCAGACTGGCCTCTCATCCCGGGTCGTCTTTCTGGGGTCCTGGGGTCGGGGGAGGAAGGAAGGCCTGGGAGGCCGAAAACCACGCAGGCGCCTCCAGGCATCCCTCTCCCCGAGGATCCCCGCACCATCCATGGCTGACTCGGACAGACCCTCTCGGCGCACGGCTGGCTCGTGGCACGAGCCATGGCGAAGCTCCGACGTGGATTGCCCACACGAGGCCTCGGCGCGCCCGAGGGCACGCCCACTGCTGGGCAGAAGGCGCCTATATGGCCCCACCACCATAGTAACCAGAGGGCCATCCTGGGAGACCTGCGCGCCGTCCTGGCCGAGGCCAGGAGGGTCAAACGCCACCCGAGGGCCCAGGATGGGGCCCCTGGCCAGGCGTGGTGGTGCATGTGCGTAGGTGCCTTCTGCTGGCTCCATGCGCCTGGACCGGCCGTCCGCGCCGTCGTGCGGCCTTGCGCAGACCTCCGACGTCGTGACTTGCTCCGCTTGACCCCCAGGGGCCTCCTCCCCCACCTCGGGGCCCGCTTCGAATGCCGAACCGTGCGTGTACAATCCCGAGGACCCAGTGAGAGGGCCCCCTGAGGCCGCAACCGGTAAACCACATCCCGCCACTTCTCATTCTACGACGCGAGGAGGTCGGGGTCTGCAGACCGCTGCCGAGGGGCAGCGACTTGAATTATCCGCCGGGCCCGATTGCAGGTCACGGCCAGATCACGCGCAGGCGACCGCCGCCACCTCCGCAGCACCCGCCGCCGCGGCACCCGCCGCAGCGGCCACCTCCGACGTCGACGACGACTTCACCGTCGCGGTCGACCTCGTCGTCGTGGGCACCGCCACCGTCGTCGAGGCTCATGGGTCGAGGACGCCTCGAAAACTCCTCCAGGGGCCTACGGAGGGCTAGGAGGGGAGGCGGCTCCGTGCAAGGTCATATATCATTGTTATTGGCCTTCGCCGGTGGAGACCCTAATCCCACCAGCCCTCTGGGCGTCGGTGGTTTAGAGCGTTTCTTCTTCCACCCCTCCTTCTTCCCCTTCGGGGAGGGGTTTACCCCTCCCCCCACCCCCTCCCCACTGACCTGGACAGGGGGGGCCGCGACGCGTTGGAGCGTCCAAGATGAGCCAAGATGACTCCAAGAGGGCCTCAGGGAGCCCAAGATCGCCTCCAAGATGGTTCAAGATAGCGCAAGATGCCTCAAGATGGTTCCGAAGATGCTCCAAGACGCTCCAAGACCGCCCCAAGACGGCTCTAAGTGTCCACTAGAGCTCCCCTCGGATGCCCCCAAGAAGCCAAAATGTTTCAAAACCCTAAGGAAAATCAATGTTTTTGGCGTTCTCGCGCTTTCGCTTCCGATGCCCACCCGAGGCGTCAAGATAGCTCCAAGATGGCTCAAGATAGCTCCAAGAAGGGCCCAAGAAAGCCCGAAGACGGCGCAAAGAGCGCCCAAGAGCGCTCCAAGCGCCCTCCAAGAGCGGTTCAGGAAGCGATTTTAGAGGCTTTCCAGGAGCGACGCTAATTAGTGCTTCCGCTTTCTTTGACAGATCCCCTCCAACATGGGCTCTACCAGCGCCTCTGAGGCCTCCAACAGCGCTTCAAGAACGCCCCAAGAGACGCCCAAGAGGCCTCCAGGAGGCTCACAAGATAGTGAAAGATGGGCCAAGACGGTTCCGAAAGAGCTTCGGGGAGCCCAAGATAGCCTCCAATATGGCTGAAAATTGCGCAACTTGCCTCAAGATGGTTCCGAAGATGTTCCAAGACGCTCCAAGACTGCTCCAAGACGATTCCAAGCGGCTGCCTCCAGATAGCGCAACCTGCCTCAAGATGGCACCGAAGATGTTCCAAGACGCTCCAACACCGTCCCAAGACGATTCCAAATGGCCATATGAGCTCTCCAGGATCCTCCTCCCCCCGCGTCCACCCATTCCTCCTCCTCCTGCGTCCTCCCCTCCCGCTTCTTCCTCCTCTTCTTCCTAATCCTTACTATATTTGTTATCATTTTCTTCTTACGTTCTTTATCCACCATCCTTTTCCTTCCTCTTCCTCCTCCTCCTTCCAATCCCTCTGGGCGTCGGTGGTTTAGGGCGTTTCCTCTTCCACCCCTCCCTCTTCCCCTTCGGGGAGGGGTTTACCCCTCCCCCTACCCCCTCCCCACTGACCTGGACAGGAGGGGCGGGGAGCGGTCAGAGCGTCCAAAACGGCCTCGGCGAGGAAGCCAAAATCATTGATTTTACTATGGTTTTGGCCCCATTTTGGCCTTCTGAGGGGGCAGGGCTAATTAAAGCTCCCCTCTTCTTTGATCGATTTCCTCCACGATGGCCGCAAGAGGCCCCCAGGATGCCCCAAGAGGCCGCAGGATGGCCCCAAGATGGCCCCAAGAGGCCCCCAGGCCCCCAGGAGGCCCCCAAGAGACCCCCCAAGAGGCACCCAAGGGGCAAAGATGGCCCCAAGAAGCGCCCAGGAGGCCCCCAAAGGCCCCATGATGGCCCCAAGAGGCCCCAAGAGGCCCCCAGGAGGCCCCAAAGAGGATCCCGAACTGCCCACAGAGGCCCCCCCGAGGCACCCAAGACGCCGAAAAGCCCCTCAGGACGACCCTCTACTCGCCTGGGCGTCGTTTCTGGACGGGCTGGTGGGGATACGCGAAGCGTCTAGAATTCAACCAAGGTGCTCTGCACAATGTAACAGAGGGGGCTGGTTCCTGGCGAAGCGCTGGCCCGAATTCGGGCCAAGTCCTAAAAAGAGCTTTCCTGCATTCTTGGCCCCGCCCTTCCCGCAGACACATATCCGGGGTAACTCGGGCCCGGGGTAACACGGGTTCGGATTCCCGAAAAACGAACCCGAGTTAGCCCTGACCCGAGTTACCCCTGATGATTCGGGGCTCTGGGCGCCCGAATTATCCGGGGTAACTCGGGCCTGGGGCAACTCGGGCTCGGATTCCCGAAAAACGAGCCCGAGTTAGCCCTGACCCAAGTTACCCATGATGATTCGGGGCTCTGACGTTACGCGCTACTGGCGGGCTCGAGGGGGCACGGACGTCCGGGGATTTCCCGGGGCCCGCGGAGGGCGTCGCCATGGCCGCCGCCGCCGCCGACGTCGTGCGGGCCTCTCCCGAGCGAGAGCTCGGCCGAGGTCTCCCCCTCCTGCCCGTGCGCCGCCGGGATATGTCCATACCCACTGCCACGGGGTCGTGCCCCAAGGAATCGAGGAGCGATGGCTGCGGATATCTGGCCGCCCATGCGGGCGGGCAGATATCGATATCCACCGCTACAGTCGGGGCGTTGACCTAAGGAACACTAGATAAGGAACGAGGTCCCTTTTATCGTAATTTAAACTCCGATTCCCCGTGGGAAACATCAGGGAAACCCGAGGCAAACTGTGAAGCAATCGAACACCGAGCCCCTCCCCAACGAAAAGGGTTCCTTCTTCAGCGCCCCGACTGTATTCTAGAACCCGGGGCACGACACGGAAGCTGTGGATCTGGCTATGTTCTCGCGGCGGACGCCTGCAGGCGTCCGGGCGCCGCCTCAGATGCTCGGGCCACCGGGACCCTCGCGGACCGACCCGGCCAGCACGCACCCCGCGTCGAGGAGGCCCCCCTGGGGGGCCCTCGCCTTGCCGTCGCTCGGACGTCCATTCCCCGTGCATTTGTCGGTTTCGCGCGTGTTTTTTGTTCCTCGATGGTCCAGGATGGTCCTCGTGGTCTCTCGCCGAGAACAAATCCACACGTCCAAGGGATGCCAAGTCGCAGGGACGCGGTCTCGCTGGGGGGGGGGGCGTCTCGGGAGCTCCGAGGGGCTCTTCCGCGGGCGTGCGCCCAGGGAACTGCGAGCAGACCACGTCGGCGGCGCTCCCTGCTCTCCGGTCCCGGCCCCTTCGGCCCTCACAGCTCGACCCGGCGCAGACGCTCCTGCATCATCAAGGGGGGATTCGAGGGCTCCGGTCGAGATCTCTTCACGACGCCGTGACCTCTGCAGGAAGTCGGACGCCAAAATCCCACCGAAGCCGAATCGGTTCGGAACGAGCACCAAAGCGGACTGCGGCGGCATGACGCGCAACACCGGAATTGGATCGAGCCGGTCGCTCCAATGTACAAACTTTGAGAAAACATCAGGCCGCGTCGGATCATCGGTCGTCGGAAGATTTAATTCGCACTGGACCGAGCTGGGCAAAGCCGATATGGAATCGACTCAAGTCGGGCGAATCGAACCAGGCCCTGCAGCATCCTCATCCTCCTCCATCCCCACTCCTTGATCAACATGAGCGGGCCGAGCGGTCTCACAGTGTTTCTGAGTGCGTGGCTGGCGTGCGGTTCCGCGGTGCGGTTCCGCGGTGCGTGGCTGAAATGCGGTTCTCCCGGCCCCGCCCCGCGATCCACCTCAACCATCTCCGAGGCCCAACCCGACCGGCCCCGCGACCAACCTGCGACACACCCGCCACCCATCCACCCCGGCGGCCCGCCACCAACCCTGCTTCCGCCCCGCGACCCACTCGCGACCCGCCCCGCGACCCATCCATATAGCTTTGACGACCAAAAAACGGCGCCTGCGGCGCGCTCGTTGTGTAATGCGCAGGAAATCGGCGCCTGCGGCGGGCGTCTTCACATGTGCTGTAGAGCCTCGCAGGCTGCCGACGACCCCCCCACCGCCCAATGACGCTTTTCCCTGGCAAGCCACAAGGGGCCTGAGCCCACTTATTATTCAACTGTGGCGCTCCCCAGTCCCAGTGCTGGCGAAGGCACTCCCTCGCGAAATGTCCGATCGCTCCGCACTGCCAACAGTTCAAGTAACAGTCACGCCCAGCGTCAGCGTCCGAGATTTTAATTCTGCTCCGCCCATTACGGCCATGGACCATCATCGCGCGCCATTGGCGCTGCCTTTGCATGATTGTATACCACGCGCGCTGCACACAGGAATCAATGCTCAACTCCTGGTCGAAGTACGTGGTACACATTCCAGCCTTTCCGTCGGGCCACCTGTTCAGGGATGCAATTTCCGGGCTCAGAGGTCATGCGACAAGGTCCAACGCCAAGTGCGATCACCACCAACCTGGCCGACTAGACGTCACCAGTGAGCCGCCTGGCATTCTCATCCGACTGTCGAATCCGAGAAGGAGGAGGAGGACAAATAGTAGGAGAAGGGGCAAGTAGTAAAATGTAAGAAGGCACATGGCGGCACCGGAGGAGGGAGGAACGAGAGGCCAGGGGGAGAACGAGAGACCAGCGCCCGAAGAGCAAAAACATGTCGTACGTGCGTAGACCGCACTCTCCGAGCATTGCTGGAGGTGGCAGCCGCACAGAAAGCCACGCGAGCCGAATTGGAGATGAGGATTCAGAATTTCGGCGGCGACGACAATGGCGAATAGCCCCGGGGCGGGCATTACACGTACTCGCCCGGGAGCCTTGTCGAAGGCATAGATCATCGGCGCCCCTGGATACATGTATTGATCTCCCCTGGGCTATTCGCCCCCATCGTCGCCTCTGAGAATTGAGCAGCCCACCAAGACAGAGGGGGCCGAACCAAATAGACGAGCACGACGAGCCGAGGTAGCCGGCGCAGCGCAGGATAACAATGGCAGTGGGAACTGGAAAAACAGCAGGAGCAAGAGAGAGTAAGCGCGAGCAAGCAAATGCCAAAGAGACCGTGATGCCGCTCATGGGGGGGTGGGGGAACGGGAAGCTCTGTCAGCAAACTGCCCCTGACACCCCCGAGGCGCGAGAGGCGTCGCCACCCCCAAAAAATGGGGGGCATCGCGAGGTGGCGACCGAAACAGACTGACAGAAGTTGGCGGCGCGCAGAAGGGGGGCAGGGGGAGGGGGGAAGGCCTCGTAGAAGCAGGGCCGCTTCTCAGAAGGCGCGGGCCACACATCTGTAGGCAAGGCCCGCGCCCTCTGAGAAGCAGGGGTGTTTCTGAGAAGTCTTTCCCCCCCCCTCCCCCTGCCCCCCTTCTAGGGGGCCACATGCGAACCCTACCCCTACCCCCCCACGATTTCTGAGGGGGGGCAGGGGTTCATTTCGCTCGGGAGCTCCCGCACGAAGTGAACCCCCCCCCCCCTCAGAAATCGTGGGGGGTAGAGGGGGGGGGGTCACTTCGCTCGGGAGCTCCCGCACGAAGTGAACAGGGGTGGGGTTCGCATGTGGCCCCCTAGAGTACCGACGGCTGGCCAACCCTATAGCCGGGGCAGCCAGCGGCCCCACCCCCGGGAGGCGAGAGCGGAAGGCGAGAGGCAGCGGCCCGGGGGGGGGAATTCGAACTGCATCTGCCCGGGCGTACTTCAATGCGGCATGGGAGGAGAGAGAGAGAGAGAGAGAGAGAGAGAGAGGAGAGGAAAGCAGGGGAGCATATTCACACTGTTGGCCTCACTCCCACTGCTCCCGGCGAGGTCCACCGACGAGCTGGCTGGAGTGGAGCTGCAGTTCTCGCTCGTGCTGATGCCTGCCCTGAAAAACCGAATCGTGGGACTGAAAAATGGCGCCAGGTTCCAGCCGTGCCAGCCTCTCGTCGGAGCATCTGAGCTGCTGCTGAGATGCCGTTGCTGAGGATGGTGTCTTAAGTCATGCCGCAGCTGCTGATGAGGGTGCTGGGGCACATTCAGGCTGGCAGGCCCGGTCGTGCTGGTGAGGTAAGGTGGTGGAACGATGACAGGTGGCGGTTGAGTGGATGGTTGCTGGGCGTAGCCTCGCAGACCGCAGAAAGGCGCTCCGCCAGGCACTGCTCACTGCGGGGGGGCTACCGCCAGCAAGTAGTACTGGTACCCACGCAGAGCGGAGGCAGCTACACTCGGTGGCAGCTCATGGGGGCCTCCAATACCATCTTGCTGGCTCTTGCGAATCGACACTGGCCGACGCTGATCGACGCTAAGTCGACGTTATGTCGACGCTCATCGACGCTAATCGACACTAATTCGGCGCTATCCCATCGATGGCCATACGCTAGTCGTAGGTCGGGCATGTCCTCCTACAGGCGGATTTTGGACGAACTATGGGAAATAGTCGAATCCATTAATACATAGCCAAAAATAGTCAAAACAACTATTTTTGAACATCCCCCCCGTAGAGGCACAGGCCAGACGTAACGCTCATCGGCGCCAATGCGTTCTCAAGAGGGAACTCATTGCCAGGGTATGCAAGGCTCCCATGGCTTGCCTCCGAAAGGTGCACGAGTGCCGTAGGCCTGCCTCGAACGGTGCTGAGCCTCGGTGCCCCTGGCTGGAGTGGCTAACGGGGAGGAGGAGGAGGAGGACGAGGAGGAGGAGGAGGAGGAGGAGGAGGAGAAGGAGGAGGAGGAGGAGGAGAAGGGGGGGGAGGAGGAGGAGGAGGAGGAGGAGGAGGAGGAGGAGGAGGAGGAGGAGGAGGAGGAGGAGGAGGGAGGAGGAGGAGGAGGAAGAGGGGGGG
Source organism: Prorocentrum cordatum (assembly GCA_963575745.1). Classification (NCBI taxonomy): domain Eukaryota; class Dinophyceae; order Prorocentrales; family Prorocentraceae; genus Prorocentrum; species Prorocentrum cordatum. Next base: position 742,288 of record CAUYUJ010016127.1, read on the forward strand.
GAGCGGCGGAGAGTGCACGATGCCGCACTGGACGGAGCGGTACGTCCAGGGGCCGTTCGCCCGCGGTGCAGGGCGTCGTCGGCTGCTGACTACCTAGCAGACCACCCCAACCCAACCCGAAGACGCCAATTTCGGGTTCGGGGGGGTGCGGGTTCTATATTCCCCAAGCACACAGCTTGCCTCTGTAGGGGTCCTAGCGGAGTCATGTGGTTAGGTCAGCGTGGCCGCCGATTTTCGCTGCACGCCCGGGTGCCCGGGTGCCCAAGGGTGCCCGGGGGTGAGGTTGGCCGCCGATTTTCGCTGCACGCCCGGGTGCCCGGGGGGGGGCCCGTGGGTGCATATGCCCGAGTGCCCGGTTGCCCGGGTGCCCGGGTGCCTGGGCGTGCCCGGGGGTGCCCGGGCGTGCCCGGGGGTGCCTGGGGGTGCCCGGGGGTACAACTCTATAGCCCTTTCGCTCTATAGCCCTATAGCTCAATAGCCTTATAGCCCCATAGCCCTGATTGGTTTTTGTCTCCGGTATCATGTGTTTTTTTCAAAGTTCCCCAACCTACCCCCCATTGAAAAGGGATGGTAAATTGAAGCCTTCGGGTTGGGTCGGGGTGGTTTGGTGGGCGGTGAGCTGCAGTGGGTGCTGGGAAGTCCTGGCCTGGGGTCGGCGGGGTCGGTGGTCGGTGGGGCGTGGGGGTGCGGGAGGCCTGCTGCTGCTCCCCACTTTGCCAATCGACGCCGTGCGGCTCGATGCCAGCGCCCTGATCGCACTCGCGCTGACCTCCACACTGCGCAACCCTCCACTTGATGTCAGGAACGTGCTGCTGATCCCTGTCGTGCTGCCGGACGTCGTGCGGCTCGTCGGCGTCGTGCTGCTCACAAGAGCGCTGCTCGCCGTGATGTACGTCCATCTCACTGTGCTCGAATCCGTCATTGTGGGCGACATGGTAGCTCCCGGTCCCATACAGCATGTAGTTCTGGGTGCCGATGTGGTTGCTCGACTCTGTCTTCGTCGTGGTGGACAACAGGACAACGCTCGATTCCGTAGTCCTGAGTATCGACGTTGTGCTCGAGGTGGTCAGAGTGGTCGCGCTCGATCCCAGTGGTGGATACCAAAATGTCGCTCGACTCCGTGGTGGTGGACAATGTGGCAACGAAGGGTTCTGCAGTGCTGGATAGCAATGTGGTGCTCGACTCCGTCATGATAGATGCCGTGGTCGCGTTCGACTCCGTAGTGCTAAATGCCGACATGGAGCTCGACTCCTTCGTGATGCCATGCTATCGCCCGATTCCGATGTGCTTGATAACGGCGTGGTGCCCGACTCCGTCATGGTGGATACCGTGGCAGCAGCTGCATGCCGCAGTGCTGGATAGCGATGTGGTGCACGACTCCGTCGTGGTGAGTGTCGTGGTAACGCTCGATTCTGTAGTGCTGGGTGCCGACATGGTGCTCGACTCCGTCGATTGGTGCACCGTGGCAGCGCCCTTCACCGCACCGCTGGATAGCGATGCGGTACTCTAATCCGTTGTGGTAGATGCTGGAGCATGCTCATCGTCTTGCTGCAAGTGTCCGTCGTGCTGACCACCGACGTGCTGCATATACTCGTGCTGTGGATCTCCTCATCGTCGTGCTGCTCACCGTCGACGTGCTGCCAGCGGCCGTCATGCCGCTTCAATGGCCGTGCTGCCCGTCTTGGTTCTGCTAGAACCTGTCGTGGCGCGCAGCGCTAGGGTACTCGTTGCCGGCGTGCTGCGCAGCGTCGTACTGCTGAAGCCCGTCGTGCTGCTCAAAGCCATGCTGCTGGTATCCAACGTCCATCGCATTCTTGGGGGTGGGCCAACTAGCTCCACCCCGCGCAGGAATTCCTCTAGCTCATCGATGCCGAACAGCTCTACGAGGTACTTCCGTCGAGATTTTTCGGGCCAGCTAACCCCCCAGCGCGCCGGAACTGGGAGCCGGCGGTAAACCGTCAACCAGTTTACCGCCGGGACCGCAAGTGCAATACTTGTTCGTACTGGTAGAGGTCGTACTGCTGGAGGCGGCAGCGCTGCTCAGCGTCGTGCTGCTGGTGCCCGTCGTGCTGCTCCACGTCGTACTGCGGGAGGCCGTCGTGCTGCTCGGCGTGGCGCTTCTGGGCGTTAGATTCGCAGGCGTTGCACTCTGTCGTGCTGTTCCCCGTTGTACGGACGTAAACCAATCGTCAAGCGAGAGTGTCTGGCAGATGGGCTGGTGCACCCACAACCACCAGCATGAGGCTGTTCGAACACATGTCCACAATCTTCGCCACGGTCCTCCACGGAACCTTCGCATTTGTCGAAATGGTTCCCTTCCTACCCCGCTCCCAGGTCCCATCAAGACCTTTTGCTGTTTCAATCCCTCCAGCCCTCTGGGCGTAGGCGGTCTAACAAGATTCTTTCTTTCCTCTTCGAAAACCCCCTCGTCCCCTTCGAGGGTTTACCCCTCCCCCTACCCCCTCCCCTGGACCTGGACGGGGCATCTCGCGAGGTGGCAGAGGGTCCCTTTTCGGCCCCTTGGAGGGCCAATTGTTGACACCACTCACGAAGATCGTGACCCCCGAGGGGGGGAGCCGATCGGGACCCTCCCTCCTTTGATCGAGAACCTCGAAGATGGCCCCAAGAGGCGCTCCAGAGCTCGAGAGAGAGCCCCAAGGGAGCCCCAAGAGGGCTCGAAGAGAGTCCCAAGAGGGCTCCAAGGGGCACCCGAGAGGCCCCCAAGAGGCCCCCGAGCGGCCTCAGAGAGGCCAGGATGACCTCCAAGATGGCTCTGATAGCCCAAGCTGGCTCAAGATGGCTCCCAAGATGCTCCAAGCGGCCCCAAGACCGCTCCAAGTGCGCTCCCGGCGAGCCCCAAGAAGCGGTTCGCCGGCTCCTGAGGGGGGGAGCTGAATTGGGGACCCCCCCCTCCTGTAATCAATGGCCTCCTAGATGATCCCAAGAAGCCTTCCAGAGTTACCAAGAGGGTTCCAAGAGGGCCCCCCGCACTCCCAGAGAGCACCAGCAGCAGCAGCAGCAGCAGCAGCAGCAGCAGCAGCAGCAGCCGCAATAATACCTCTAGATGGTTTCATGAGCCGTCGTCCGCGTCGTCCTCACCCTAATCCTCGCCTTCCTCGTCCTTGTCCTCATTCGCGTACTCGGCGTCCTCCTCGTCCTCCTCGTTCTCCTCGTCCTCCTCGTCCTCGTCTTCGTCCTCGTCCTCGTCCTCGTCCTCCTCCTCCTCCTCCTCCTCCTCCTCCTCCTCCTCCTCCTCCTCCTCCTCCTCCTCCTCCTCTCCCCCTCGCCTCCACGCATCCCCCAGGGATGGCCTGACGAGACCTTCAGAGGCCGCCCCCTTGCTCCCAGAGATCTCTCGGTTCACCCCCTGGTTGCTCGCTTTGTCTCCCCAGATGTGTCTCTTCGTCCCTTTTCCCGTCAGCTCTCATGGTCTTGAGGGATGAAAAAAACGACCCTGCCCTGGGTTACAAGTGCGTGGTCTGTAAACCTCCAGCCCAGAGAGCCGCCAGGACGCCGCACATCACGCAGGGTTTACACTGACAGCCCACAGGAGTTTCAGCGCACAGCGCCTCGTAAACCAGGGTAGGGGCGTTTCTTATGCCCTTGATGGTCAGGGCTTCTGAATGGACTGGTGGGTTTTTTGCTCGCGAGCGCGCATGGGGTGCCCGGCGCCGTCAAGAAACGCGGCGAAAGAGCACCGGACGAAACTCCGCACGAGAGCGCACAGGGACGAGCCACGCTGCGGCTCAAGAGACGCGGTGGACCAGGCGGAGGCATTGGCCGAGGTGCAGCACCCGAATGGCGAAATTCATGGAGTCCACGTGCACGAGGACGACGATCGGGCGTGCAGGCGCTCGGCGGAATAATTCCGGATCGCCAAGAAGGGGAGCGTGCCGGCGGCGGAAGCGCCACCACGGCGGGGGAGCAGGAGAAGCGACGCCAGAGCAGCACAACGGCAGCGAAGGCGACGAGCCAGCGGAAAAAGGCCACGTCCTGGACTGGAAGCGGCGGCGCCCAAGCCAGGGGTACAAGTCAACCCTCTGGGAGGCGGCGTGGGCTGGTGGGGATACGCGAAGCATGAAGAATTGCCCCGCAGTGTAGTTCGCCGCGCGCCTGCGCCAAGTAGAGACCAGACAGTCGTGCAGTCGCAAAAGCCTCGCCCAAGCCAGGAAGTCCCCCTCCTCCTCCTCCTCCTCCTCCTCCTCCTCCTCCTCCTCCTCCTCCTCCTCCCCCTCCTCCTCCTCCTCCTCCTCCTCCTCCTCCTCCTCCTCCGCCTCCTTTCCTCCTCCTCCTCCTCCTCCTCCTCCTCCTCCTCCTCCAGGTGGCCCAGGCCTGGCGCTAGCACGCGCGCCACCCACGAAGCGGCCCCATCCATGCATTCCTCGAGGGGCATGCAACCCTCTGGGAGCCCGCGGCGCCAGGCGGCGCACTGCGCCCTGATGCGATGTCGGCAGGGCTCGTGCGCATTGTGCAGTACAACCCGATGGCAGCCAACGCATACGCCAGACTCACGGATGTCACGGAGGAGCTGGGGGTCAAGGACATAGTCTCTCTCACTCATCGAATCAGGCTACTCCTGGAGAGCGATGACGAGCAAAGCGTGCGGAGTGTCTCTTCTGGTTCGAAGGAGCAGGTTTCCCCCCAGCTCTCTCAAGCGAGTTCTACCAGTGCCGAAAATCTATTTGGGGCAGATGCATTGGAGTTTTATTTCAGCGATGTGAAATTATTCGTGGTATTATGTCTGTATGCTACCCGCCTCGTGAAGCGAGCAGAACACGCCGAGCCCTCGATGAGAGAACCGTAGAGATGATCAGCAACTGGGTAGCGGAGGCCATGGGATTCTTCAGAGAGCGTGGAGCCCTACCCATCATATGCAGGGACGTCAACGGCGCCTTCCCGTATTCGGACAAGGATCATGCTGCTGCGAGGTACGGCCGTGGAAAAATACTCCTAGCTCAGCGAGATTGAGGCCGCTTCTTGAAGGATGGGAGATGACGGCTGCCACCCCACACTACGGCACGGTCCCAACCTTCATTTCCAATCAGCGCGGCTCGAGCTATATCGATCACATCATGATTCCAAAGGGTTTGTGTAAAGCAATGGAGAAGGTTCTTATTTTGAGACAGTTTGCGCGCAGGTTGCAACTTATCGGTGGCAATGAGGCGCGGGATCATCGCCCTGTCTCAATCATCATTCTCCTGCAGCTCACGAGTGAGCGCATGCCCCGCAAAGGGCCGAGACCCAATCGCGAAGCCCTGTATCAATGTGTTCAGACGGGGCACAAGCGGAGAGAAGTTGTTGAGGAGATGGGGAGGATTGCGGAGGAGAGGAGCGAGGAATTCAACGAGGCGAAGGCGGCAAGGTAGACAAGATGAATGAACATGTCAAGGCGATCCTAAGCGGGGCTGTAGTGAACGTAATTCATGAGTCGCCTTCGTACACGCAGCCTTTACTTGAACTACGAGCCTTACTAGCATTTAGTTGAACACGAGCCTTGAACTACGAGTTGAATCTAGATGAATCGGGCTCGTTCTGGAATCAGGCAAAAAGTGGTTTGCTCCCCGGGGACACTGGAGCGATGCAGTTGTTCTGCCGCACGTACTCGGAGCCAGGTTTAGAATGTTATGCCGACTTGACGGTCATTAAGAGTTGGCATCAGTTTCTGGAAGCAGCCCTTCCATGGAACGTGGATTGGGTCGAGCAGTTTGCCATGACTGGTTTTGTCGACAAAATCGCCTGCCAAGTACTGTAGGAGGGAGGGGGCGAGATGGAGGATACGATCAGCGAGGGGGGTCAGCTGGAGAATCAGGCGGTGGATGAGGGGCTTGGGAGGATTGGTGCAGGACAGAATGCTTCAAAACAGGAGAACATTCGCTGGCAATATTAAGTATTATATATTAGGATGGGATTAGTTCTAAGGAAGAAGATCTACTGGTGCATACATATTCATAATAACGGTGGGACCTCTGCATGCATGGTGTCTCAGTACGTTGTGAACTCGTTCGTGACGAACTTCATAAATCAGCCCTGAGGCTACTCGCCAGGCCGCGCCCCCGCGCAGGCGAGGCAGTGCTCGCATCTGCCTTGCTGTCGCCGCGGACGGGAACTGACTAGAGAGGGTAAGGTAAGGGTTCTGAGGGATCCCCCCCACCCAGAGCAAATCGTCAGAAGGACTTCTGTTCTAGAGATTGCTTGAATGGGCAGTGAGAGAGAGAGAGAGAGAAACTCCTCCTCCTCCTCCTCCTCCTCCTCCTCCTCCTCCTCTTCCTCCTACTTCCCCCTCCTCCTCCTCCTCCGTCCCTCCCTCCCCGCCCTTCCTTCCTCCCTCCCCCTGCCCTTCCTCCCCCCCGCCCTCCTTTCCTCCTTCCCTCCCTCCTCCCTCTCTCCTCCCGACCATGGCGGCGGCGGCAACGACGACGACGACGGCGTCGGCGGCGACGTTCGCAAGCCCCCCGGGGCCTCGCTGGCGCACGAGGCCGGGACAGGGGCGGCCTCCAGCGGCGGCTCCTCCTCGGCGCAGGGGCGGCCAAGGGTGTCAGCTTCGTCGTTGTCGTCGTCGTCGTCGTCGCCAGGAAGAGGTACATCGAGGGCCGGCGGGGAGGGAAGAGTGAGGGACAGAGAGGCCCGAGGAGGATGGAAAAGGGAGTGGGAAAGGAGGATGAGCTCCAATACCACGAGGCATTCGTCGAAATCCCACGAGACCCAACTCCAAGCGAAGGGCTTCAGCCACCTGTAGGGCCGTGTTGCGTTAGGCGGAGGATGAAGTACAGAGGAATCGTGTGGGCAAACGTAAACAAACCCCGTTCGGGTGATAAGGAAGTTGTGCGGGCGGGGGTGGCAACTGATGACACTTACGATGCTTGTGATGTTAAGGATGCTGGCGATGCGCTCGCAAGCCGGCGACGATGCATGATGAAGATGCTGGTGAAACAATTGGGGCAAGAATGCGGCAGCGTTGGGGCAGCATCAGGGCACCGTCGAAACACCATCGGTGCACCATCGAATCACCATCGGGCGGAGACACATTAATGACACCATCGCGACCCACTATCGATCAGCCAATGTTTCTATCAGCGGGTCTCCTTATCCACTTCACAATCGACCCCACTATACATGCATATCTGTATACTGATGTATATGTACAACGGTATTTCTATCTATGTATGCAAGTATATATCGATCGATCTCGCCACCGATTTCAAAATGCATCCCACTATCTATCCGTGCCGTTATCCGTCACTGGTGGCACTACCACCGCCATAACGGGAAAATGAGTGCCACCTCCTCTGCTGGAGGTGGCATTCATTTGCCCGCGATCCCTGTGGCGCCCCAGATGGCCGAATGCATGTTCGCACAACTGCGGATGTGTGTGTGTGTGATGATGACGGCATGGACGAAAAAGATGATGGTGATGATGGTCGCGGTGGTGCTGAGCGTGATGAAGATAACGATGATGGTGATGGTGAGTAAGATCATGGTGATGCACCCGTGAGATTGTTCCCAAACAAGATGCCCGCTCCGGTGGTTCAGGGCAAACAAGGAGCGCTTGGCGGGACTTCAGCCCCAGCCCATGTCCAAAAAGATGGAGAACCGGTCCGAGGTAGGGGCGGCGCCCGTAGAGTAAGGATGCGGGTCGACTGTACTTGTTGCGCGCACCTTGACTGTTCATCCGTAGAGCCTGACTGGTTCCCGATCTCGGATCGTTTTTCACTGCCGGGGCCACCAGAGATGGCCATGTGCAGCCGAATAGACATGAAGAGCGCTGGAGTGGAACAAAAACAGCCCGCCCGAAGCCTGAGCCTCCCCCTCCACAAGGGGCCCAGCATTCCCGAACGGAGAACTTAACTCTGTCCGAACGCTACAGAACCTTGCGCGCACTCGCTCCCTCCAGGGTTGGGCTCTTGCGCGGCTGCCGTGCAACAGGGAACGGCCCCCGACCGCGTCGACCTGGAGGCCGTGGTCACCGCCGTGATCGTCGTGATCGTTGTCGTCGTCGTCGTCGTCACCACCGTCATCCTCGTCGTCCTCGTCGTCGTCCTCGTCGTCATGGTCGTCGTCCTCGTCGTCATTGTCGTCGCAATCGCAAACGTACTTGCCCTGGTTTTCGCTGTCGTCGTGAAAGTCATCGTCGTCGTCGTCGCCGGCGGTCAAAAAAACCTGCTCGGAGGCATCTTGGGGTGCACTCTTCGTCGATCCTTGGAGAGCATAGGGTGCCCCCGAGCTTCTGCAGGTCTCCCCGGCCGTCGGGCGATAACGCATTTTCGAGGGGCACATGCCAGCACAGCGGTTCCATCTTCGACGTGCCTGCTGTACCCATTGCTCGTATCTCTGGCGGCTCGGGCAGCTGTAGCGCTGGAGGCGTCGGCGTCTGGAGGCCGCCTCCGGGCCGTGGGCCCGTGGCTGAGTCTCGGCTGCACGCGAGAGTGGCCCTGAGCAAGAGTGACCGTTTGGTGCGCGGCTCGCCGATCGGTGCAAGCGGTGCGGCAACAGCGGCCTGCGCGATCGGGTTCGAGCCTCCCCCTCCCGAAACCGCGCACCAGAGGTCACTCTGGCAAAAGGTCACTCTTGCGTGCAACCGTCGTCTTCGTCCTCGTCCTCGTCGTCGTCGTCGTCGCTGCCGCCGTCGTCGTCGCTCCCCCCGGGCTGCGCTCCTCCGCCGCCGCCGTCCGCGTGCGCAGCTCGGCGAAACTCACGGCCGGGCCCGCGAGGAAGCCCTCCAGCCGGCCGGCCGCGTCCTGCAGCGCCTTCGCTGCGGAGTCGGCGAGAGGGGGGGGGGCAGTCCGGGTGCGCGGTTCCTCCGTCCTGTACCTGCCGCTGCTCCCCGTTGTGGTCCTCATCGCGTGCCCTCGTCTGGAGGGCCGGCGCTTACAAGGGGTTTGGGGGAGTTCCCCCCTCCTTCTCTTCCTCCTCTTCCCCTCTTCCCCTCATCCTCCTGCTCCTCCTCCTCCTCCACTTCCTCCTCCTCCCCATCCTCTGGTTTTCCCTCCTCCTCCTTACCCTGCTGCTGCTCCTCCTCCTCTGGCTCCTCCTCCTCCTCCTCATCTTCCTCTTCCTCCTCTTCCTCCTCCCCATCCTCTGATTTTTCCTCTTCCTCCTCCTCCTGCTGCTGCTCCTCCTCCTGCTCCCGCTCCTCCTGCTCCTCCTCCTCATCCTCTTCCTCCTCCTCCTCCTCCTCCTTTTCCTCCTCTTCCTCCTCTTCTTCCTCCTCCTCCTCCTCCTCCTCCTCCTCCCCCTCTTCCTCCTCCTCCTCCTGCTCCTCCTGCTCCTCCTCCCTCCTCCACCCATGACGTTGACGCGTCGAGCACGAAAGCTCCACGGTGAAAACGCAGCGTGGGCAGCTGCCCTGGTCTTGGCTCGCCGCCTCCACGTGCTGGCGGGTGGCTCGGTCAATATATGGAGCACCCGCCCCTGCCGGAGCTTGCCCTCCCATCGCCCGCGGCTTGGCGGGCGCGGGCGCAGCAAGAGTGAGAGAGAGGGGGGGCGGTGCTCTAACCAGCCTCGAACTTATCCCTATCCCTAAGATGGGCGAGCAAACGGCGAGGACAATCTTGGGGATAGGCCCTCAGAGACTGAGGGAATCCTTAAGATCGGCATCGAGGTGAGGTGATGTCAGACATAGGGATCATTAGGGACATGTTTCAAACTGGTAAGTGCTCTTTCTGCTGGACGTACTCAGAATCACGCCTGCCGAGCCAACGCAACCAACCTGGGCACATGGGCGGCGCGCGGGCGCCCGACACGGAGGGGGTCGGGCACAGGGGGTCGGCACGGGCAGGGCGGGACAACGGCGCGCGGCCGACGGACAGCGAAACGGATGGGCGGCCCCGCCACCTTGCAAGCTGAGGGCTGAACGTCGGTGTGCTATCTGCCGGCGCGTCAACGAGCCCTGGCAATAGCTTTGCAAAACAGCCTCCTGAAGTCCTGAAGGCGCCGGGCTGGGAGGAGAGAGGGCCCGATCGTCCCTGCAACCACGCGCGCGACGAAAGTGCTGAAGAAGCCTTGAGTCGCCCCAGGAATCCCAACAGCAGAAGGGGCAGCACGCGCACTTGACGGAACTCTCAGGGAAGTGATGTCCCGTGTGGGCCTTAGACTTGTGGGCATTAGGCAGCCTAGCAAAGGAAACGACGCGCCCGCGCTCATAGCACGCGTAGCCCGATGGAGAAGGGCACCGAACCAACCTCGAAGGGGGCGGGGAGGGGGGGGGGGGGGCAGGGCTATAGGGCAAGAACGACACGAGATTGTAGAGTCGCTCCTGACGAGCGAGAGCATCTGCTGCCCCTCGCCGTCGCTCGCAAACTACCGGAGCTCATGGGCGAAAGCAGGGCCGTGAACTCTGGCCAGCAAACGACTTCTCCCGGAGCGAAGCTTGCAGTCAAGCCTGCAATCATCGCTGAGAGTAGCCTCTCTGATCCACTGGAGGTTGATGAGAAGCATGCCAGTCCATCCCGGACCACTGGAAATCCAACTGGGGGAGGCACTTCGAAGCCCGGGGGCGCGAAGGGCGCGCGGGGGAGGCGGCGAAGCCGGCCACCCCCGAGCGCCACGTCGCGCAGCAGCCCCTCGGCTTCCGCCGAGATTCGGCGCGACGAGCTGCGCCCCTGCAGGCGAGTCGCCCCGCGCACGGAGGGCAGCGCGGTGGATGGCCGGGTGGGCGGTCTGAGCACGGGGCCCAGAGGTCGGCCGCGTGGCCACCGCCAGAAAGGCACAGCGGTCCAGCTCGGCCATCAGAGCGCCGGATCGCGCCCCTGAGATCAAGGGGGGCCCCACGGGGCCCAGCAACCTCGGTGATGGGGCGAAAAAGTCCGAGCGAGCGGCCCTGGGCCTCTCCCTGATCTCCCCAGTCCACCACGCTGCGCCCCAAAATGTCGCGCGCTGTCGCAACAAGCAGCTGGAATTCACCTCCCTTCTAGAGCCCGGGAACCGATCCCCCTGCTGGCCAGGGGCACAACCGCGCATGATGGTTCAACCCTAGGTGGCGCGTGGAGGCCGGCTCGCATGTGTCATTGGTAAGGGCATCGGCACGATCAACGAGCTCCTGCGCAGAGCAACTGAGCAAATCAATGAGACTACCTGCGAAAGACGTGGAAGATCTCTTGGCCAAGGTCCGCAGCAGTGGCGAAGTGCGGGGGGGCCTCTGGGATCTTCCAAGCGAATCCCTACTCTTTGACATGCTGCCCGACGTTGGTCTGCACGCGAGCAGAGAGAATGTTGAACGCGTCCGCGGCCAGCGCTATTCCGGGCCTGCCCCCAGTTCCCGAGCAAGCAAACTTGCTGGCGCTCTGAAGTCACCTGCAAAAGTGCCTACTTGATTCTCTATGGGGAGCGCCAGCGGGGATGTGTCTGTGTGTGTATGTGTGTTTGCGTGTGCTTGCGCGCGTGCGTGCGCGCGCGGGCGGCGTGAGGGGGGGGCGCCGGGAACGCCGAAGGGAGTTCTAAGTTCTTACTGGGCGCCGAGCGCCGACGACAACGACGACGACGCCGAACGGCCTCAGCGACATGGTCCGTTGCCTGAGCGCAGGGAAAGCGGGATGGTCCGTTGCCTGAGCGCCGAATAAAAAGCAGCGATGAGATCGAGAAAGATGCCGGGACCGACAGGTCCCCGGCCTTCGCGACTTCCCAGACAACGCAAATCGCGAGGAAAGTCGCCCCGGGCCCTCTACCCAGGACCCCCGGGCCCGCCCCGCACCAGGCGACAAGGAAAGGAGGGAAGGAGAGGGGGGGGGCAGAGGCTTCGCGCCCAACTGCTCGAGACTCCCATAGTAATGCTCGCCCGCTGCGCCGCCCAGGGGAAGGCGGCGCCGGGAGGGAAGTTTGCCGAGCAATCCTTTGCATTATACAGCGTGCAAGTGCAACGCGCGGCGTCTCCAGCGACTTCCGCAAGTGGCCCTCTCTGTTGCAGACCAGCCTTTGGCAACGGCGGGTAGACGGGCCCAACCGCGCCAGCAGGACCACGTCAGCCACGCAAACTGTGCATGGATTTCGCCAGGGCCCTCGGCAGGAAATAGCGGGGCTTTGCTGAGACTAGCTTGCACATCGAAAAACGTAGGCATGGCCCCCAGAGCGGGGTCAACATCAAAACCTATCCTCAAGCCAATGGAGCTGCGCACCCGGACAAACTGCGGTCTGTTCACTTGCGCGGCAACCTCGACGCCTGCAGTGACGCCCAGATGGATTTCCGAAGCGTGTCTAGGAGAAGGGGCCATTTCCCCGTGCAACATGTCATGGCGGGAGTGACGATCTCTGCGAGCTGGTTAACCCCCAAACCTGAGGGCCCTGCCCAGGGCCTGCCACTACTCTTTGGCTGAGGATGCTCTTCGATGGAGGTCTTGATCTGGTTGCGCTGTCCCATCAAAAACACGGGGCATGCCCCGACGCAGAGCTTCTATCGCAACATCGCGCGACTCACGCTGAAGGCCGCGACCGGCAAGCTAGAGACGACCGGCGCGAGCGTGGCCCTGGAGGAAAAACGGAAAGAGAGGAACAACAATTCATCGATATACCTGTACATATAAAAAAGCTCGCCCCCGCTCAAAACAAAAAACACGACCAAGTGACGGACTGGGTGGGTGGGTGGGGCATCCTCCTCATCTCCTGCGTCTCCTCATCCTTATTCCCTTATCCCCTCATCTTATGTATTATCTTCCTCCTGCTCCTCATTTCTGCTCCTCTCGCTTCCTCACTCCCTCCTCGCTCCTCACCTTCACCACCCTCGTCCTCCTTATCATTATCATCTTCCTCTTCTCCTCATCCAAATTGCGAAAGTTTGCGATATGTGGTTTGGGAGTGCTGGGGGGGGGGGGGGGGACCATCTAATATATATATATATTATATATATATACATACATATATATATACGTATAGATATTTATACATACATACATACATGCATGCATACATACATACATACATACATACAGACATACATACATACATACATACATAATTATGTTTATGTCTACACACATCTATATGTAACAAAACAGCGCTCGCGCGTCGCCCAGCCAAGCAGCTGCTCTGCAACTGGCGCCGCTGGTACAGGGGCCGAGCTTGCTCTCTGCAAGATCTCCCCTTGGGGCCCGGAAAGCAAAACGACGCGGCGCGCGCTGCTTCTAGCCCTGATTGGCCAGGGTTTGCTTGAACAGTCTGAGGGAGTGGAACCGGAAGCGCTCGTCGTAGACCGCCACGAGTGAAGACCTCGGCGACCGCTAGTTGGGAGCGGTCCCTCCCTGCAAAGCCATGCTCGTGCACTGCGACACGTGCATTTCCAATGTCGCGTCAGAACTGTGTGTCCGAAACGAGCGTGTAATGCCCGTTGCCGTATCCTGGCCATGCTGTACACCATTGGTAGCCAAGTCGTCACTGCTTCCTTCCTGGCGATTCCTGTCGCGGGCCAACCCAGCCGGCGCGCGAGGCCAGCAATCGGCGCACGGACGCCCCGGCGTAGATCACTATTGGCAGAACATCCCCAGCAGTGGTGCTCGAGCGGAGGATGACACGGCGGGGGCTGAGAATGAGATGGAGGGGACGCGCGATCTGAGCTTGCTCGAGGGAGATCGAATTGAAGCCAAATCCTCGCATGCCCTGGGCATCTTTCCGCCCGCGAGAGTCGGTGTCAGCGGCTCGGGCAGGGCGCGCAACGTGCCCCAGGCCATCCTTGAACGGCAGCGCGGTCTTAGGGCACCCCATCCTTTGTCTGTCCTGTCTGGGCCAAGGGGCCCTGGGAAATCCTGCGAGCCTTTCCCGCGTCAGGACGGTCTGAAGGCGGGGCGCGGTCTGCCTGCTCCACGCAGGCGCCAAAGCCATCCGGCGCGCAGGTCAACGCAAATGCGAATCAATCTAGGGCCACGCATCATGTAAGCAGCGCGGCGTTGCCACGCCCCTTCCTAGCTAAGCAAAAGCGCCCCAGCGGGTGCAGGATGAAGGCGCTCGACGGATGCAGCGCACAGGCGCAGCGCCTCTCCCCGCTCATCCCGGCTCTGCCTTAGGCCTGCTGAACCTGCCCGCTCTGCAGAGCCATTGCCAACTCTGCCGGTGGCGTCCGCAAGAACTGCGGGCAAGCTGCAGTTGCTCCGCGAGCCCCCCAAACTATTCGCATGGTCTGCGACGCGCTCCCCGCGCGCGGTGCATGGATGGCAGCGGCGCAGACGCGCGCGCCTAGTTCGGAGATGGAACCAAGTTCGCTTGAAACATATATGCTTGATGTTCCTGGTGGCAGACGGAGCTCGCATCCAAGCCCGCCGTCGACTGCGCGTGAACTGACAACGTGGAAGGGGCCTGACATGCGCGAACCACTAGGGACCGCGAGCCTGCTGGACCTCTATGAAATGCAAACATAGTGTCTATGTTGCGTCTGCGCCGGCTCTGCGTTTGAGCTCGGCCCCCGTCGCGTGGCGCGACGCAGACACTCGGCATGCAACTGCGCGGTCTTGACCTCGACCTTGCGCTGACCCGCCCCGGCAACGGCGGGGGGGAGGGGGCGGGGCAATCTTCCTGGGCGGCAATCTGAGGCGCGCGGGCGAAGTGGATTCGACCGCTGACCAGCGCGAGGGGGTTGGAAGGGGGGTCGGCACGGGGGGGTCGTCACCGCTCCTGCTGGCGGCGCTGGCGGCGCGAGGCCGCTCCGCGCACGGCCTCGCAGACAGAGAGTCGCAGGGGCCAGGCGTCTCTCGGCGCAAGCCTTAGCGACGCAGCCGCCAACGAGAACGTTCCGCGGGTGTGGCGCGCGAGCCCCCGCCCACTGGGCAGCGAGCTGCCCGCCCGCGGATGCCCGCCCGACCGCGACGGTAGCGGCGCGGGCCTGCTCGCCGCCGGCTGCCCGCGAGGCCTGTCCCCAGACAGAGTCGACATCATGATAAGGGGTCGGGCCGAATGTCAGAGCGCGGCGGCCGAGCCCCCGCTGCCGCGGGGCGCGAAGTCCACTGCAGCTCAACGCCCGCGTTGTCCAGGCGCTGCCTTCTCGGGGCGAGCGTCGCGCCGCCCACCTGCCCGCGGCCCCTGGAACGCCGCCTCCGGTGAGAAGAAAACGTCAAGCCCGACCGCGCCCGCATAACAGCGCGTTGCCCGGCAATCCTCTGTTTTTCGAGCTCAACAATGCGATGCCCACCCGCGTAGAAGCTCGCGACATGGGGCGGCCCAACATCCGCGCGCGGAAACATGTCCAACGCGAAGAAAGCAACGCCCTCTTTATCAATGTCATCGAGCTCCCTGCCCCGCTCTTCGGGCGGCGCCCGCGGGCGGGGCGCCGCTGCGAGCCGCCGCTCGGCGAGGCTGGCGCTCGATCCCCGGCGCGCCCTTTCTTGGCCCTTCAAGGGAAGGACCTTCGGACGGAAAACTCTGCCCGCCGCCCGCGCGCCCGAGACTAGACGGAAGAGGGGGGGGCGGGTAACTCGTCGCCAATTCGGCGCGAATTGGCTTCCGCTGCATTCTCTCTCGGGGACCGCAGGGGCGTTCGCGCCGACTCGAAACAAAATGCAAAACACCGAGCGCCTTTTCTGTGCCCAGAACCAAGGCTGCGCGAGAAAATGGCGAGGTGCCCCTCCTTGTCAGCCGTGACGGCGCACACGAAACAGGAGGTGCAGGAGCGGGCGGAGGCTCGCAAGGGCAGGGGGGCCCCCCCTACTTGCAGCGAGGTCATCGGCGGGGGCCCTGGCGTCTGCAAAGTCAGTGGCCCGTTGCCCGCCCTCGGGGTCTGAATATCCAGGCGCCCCGACTGGGCCGGCGCGCAGGAGGCGAGCACTGTCCCTGGACGGCAAGGTCGGGGCATCACCTAAAATCCCAAGTGACTTGCCCCCTGGGAGGGGTAGTCTGGCTGCTGCGCCCGTCGCAGAAGCGAGGACATCTGCGGCCTCGAGCGAGGCGTCGAAAGTAAATCTGCCCAAGAGAAGCTTGCGCGTCGCACTTGGTCACGAAATTGAACGCAGCGCAGGGGGGCGGACTTGCGACTGGCGCAGGGGGCTCGCTAGCATCAAACAACTTTCTTGCGCGAGTGGCTCCGCGCTCTGCTCTAGCAGTTGGATTGCCTTGCGGGAGGGGAATGGACAGGTGGGGCGCCCGCTGCTGGGCTTTGCCTCGCGGCCTCCTCCGGCCTCGAACGCGCAGCGCTGGCGGTTGTCCGCGCAGATGGCTGGGCTGGCTGCGGGAGGGGGGCTGGCGCTGAGATCGCTGCACGCGCGGCGCTCAAGATCGGGCCGTGGAGTGTTTCCTGCCGGCGGCCATCGGCTGAGCAGGCGGAATCTCTGCAAGCGCGAGTGGCCAAGGAGACCCCTAGGAGGGCTTCTCTAAAGCATCCTTCTGGGAGAGGGGCTCGGGAGGGGCCGCCGAGGGCGATCCAGGCGTCGCGTCTCCCATCGCTGGGGTTTGGGGCCGAGCGGGCTGAGGCGACAGAGGGGATTCCGATCCACCCCTTCCGAACAAAGAACGAACAAAAGCAACAGGCATTGACCATGCGGCGCAGCAGTTCGCTGCTCTTGCTCCCTGGGCGGCTGGATCTCTTGTCCAGGCGGCGCAGATGATGGCTGCTCCTGCTTTCTGTGAGGCGGAAACGCTTGACCATGCTGTCCAGGGCGGTCCTGCGGCAAGGGGTGCCTGCAACTGGTGGTGGCACCACTCGTGCTGCGGCTTCTGGCGGCCGTGTTTAATAATGCTGTTGATGAATCTGAGATCGGAACAACTTCGGCGATCTGACACAAGACGGCTCGTTAATTCAATTCGCCATGCCGAGCTGCAAGCCGCGCGTAGATCTGCCATTTGATCGGAGGGCACTTCTTGATGCTATGCTGACTTGGCCCCAACGGGTTGGAACTACTGGTTCGGCGGTGGCGGCGGCGGTGGCTGCCGCTGTACGGGGGCTGGCCCTCCACCGGGAGCCAAATCTGGTCCCCTAGCCACAGCCGCCCTTGCTGTTGCAAATCCTCTTTGCTGAATGTCGCCGGTCTCACTTTTGCACACTTGCGTATGGCCAAGTTCGTTGTTGGCTGCCGCTTCCTGTATTTTGAGCTCGCGAATCGCGAACACGTTCCTGGATGCCTCGAAGTCTCCCTGTGGCCTGTGGTCGCTTCTGGCTTGGGCTGGTTCTCGCCTCGCTGCTCAAAAAGGGGAAGAGTATCATGCACCATGCACTTGTGGACTGCTACCGTACAGTGATTCATTTCCGCTGGAACTAACGCCTAGGCCCTTCTGGCAGTGAGCACCAACAGGGTCAACCGCTACCGACTACTAGTATGTACTAACGATGATTCTCAGTTCTCTGGAGGCGGACGGTAACACTGTTCAAGAGTAGCCTCCTCTTCCGTCATGGGCTATATATTGGCCGAATACGGTCGTACACCCCTATCCGAGAGTCGTGTTTTGCTTGTCTGCCGTGGGGCTCTCCGGTTTGGAGGGCGACGTCTGCCATTCAATTGTCGCGATAGCCCCAAGTTGGAACTGCAGCGCTGTCCACAAAAAGCGCTGTCTGTGCGGCTTCACGCAGCACCGACAACTTCGGCGGCCCCATGTAGGAGCACATCCTAGTATGACGTTGGCAAGGGTCCTGCTGAACTGAATAATGCAAACTTCGGGGGGGACAGAACCCCCAACAGTGACACGTCGATTACTGAATTGCCCGTTTTCAGTTCTCGAGAGGGCGCCGTGGCCGTTATCTTCCAGGCTTGCGCCCGCCAGGTTTGGGCCTCAGGTTGTTTTCACTAAACACCGTTTTGCTAAAGGGGGGTCT
>CAUYUJ010016127.1:765000-784464 GCA_963575745.1 Prorocentrum cordatum
ATGTTGCTTGTGTCCTCGGAGCGAAGCCGTCGAGGCCGGGGGCCACTGGTGGCACGCCGCCAGCACGACCCCCTCCACCCGAATGCAACCCTTTCACCACTTCGCTGTCCGCGCGGCGGCCCGAGCCCCCCCTGGGCCCAGCGCCGAGGCCAGACCTCCGGCGTCTTGAAAAAACGATGCGTTTTTTTCACATGTTTTGGTATGCGTAAAAAATGGTTTCCTGGATTTTTCGGGTCGCGGTTCACGTGGTGTTTTTGCGTGGTGTTTGCGTGCGCCACTGGAGAGGCGCAGGGGCGCAGTGGGGCAGGTCGCGGTTTACGTTGTGTTTTTGCGTTGTGTTTTTGCGTTGCTTGCGTGCGCCACTGGAGCGGCGCAGGGGCGCCGTGGGGCAGGTCGCGGTTTACGTGGTGTCTTTGCGTGGTGTTTGCGTGCGCCGCTGGAGCGGCGCCGGAGCGCCGTCGGGCAGGTCGCGGTTTGCGTGGTGTTTTTTTTTTGTTTCCGCGTGGTGTTTTTGCGTGGTGTTTGCGTGCGCCACTGGAGCGGCGCAGGGGCGCCGTGGGGCAGGCCGCGGTTTACGTTGTGTTTTTTTTGCGTTGTGTTCGCGTGCGCCGCTGGAGCGGCGCGGGGGCGCAGTGGGGCAGGTCGCGGTTTACGTGGTGTTTTTGCGTGGTGTTTTTTTGCGCCGCTGGAGCGGCGGTTTACGTGGTGTTTTTGCGTGGTGTTTGCGTGGTGTGTTTACGTGGTGTATTTTATTTCACCATTAAGGTATTTTATTTCACCATTAAGGTATTTTATTTCACCATTAAGGTATTTTATTTCACCATTAAGGTATTCTATTTCACCATTAAGAAATTCAATTTCACCATTAAGATTTCTGTTTCACCATTAAAACGCTTATTTCACCATTAGGAGAAACCGTCCCCCCCGCCCACCCCCACGCCTCCATCTCGCTCCGTGGGAAGGGCAGGTTCGACGGGCGAGGGATGGACGACAGGCTGCAACATGCCCTAATGTGTATGGGCGGGCTTCCCAGCGGGGCGCGCACGTTTCTGACGCGTTCGTTCGTTCGGGCGGCAGGGTGGGGAGGAGGGGGGAGGATCGATGATGCTGATGAGTATGAGGCTGATGGTGATGATGATGGTGATGATGATGATGATGATGATGATGATGATGATGATGATGATGATGATGATGATGATCCCGCTCTCCGAGGGTGGTCGGAGCCGAAGCGCTCGCGCCCGCCGCAAGTGTCTCGCTCACTCACGGGGTCGTTGGGCCCCCTCCCCAGGGTCCCCGAGCAGTCACACCCCGAACTGCACCCGTCTTCTTGCCGATGAAGTGCTCGATGCACGCGTCGCCAGCGCTCGATGACCGCGCCGTCAGCGCTCGATGAGCCGCGTCACTACCCCACCTCTGCATGCCGATGGTCCACAGCGCCTCGACGCTGTCGTATTGCCGCGTGACAGCTGCCGCCGCCGCTTCCATGCCGACGACCTCGAGAAAGAACTCGCTCTCGCCAGCGGGCGGGGGCAGGACCGACTGCTCGCTGTCGCAGTTATTCCCTTTTTCGTCGCTCTTGGAGGGCACCCCATATGGCGCTCCGCAGCTCGCCGAAGTGCTCCTCCCCGCCGTTCAGCTCGAACCCGATGTCCCCTGGCTCCTGCTGCTCTGCCTGCCCCTCATGCTTCTCGCTCCTCGATGATGCTCGGCGGCTCCTTGCACGACGCCCGCGCACCGCCGCCTCACTCGTCCCCCGCGCCGTCACCCGACACGTGGGCCTCCAGCTCGTTCTGGTTCTCCTCGTCGTCTTTGGGCACCCCATGGCGCCCCGCAGCGTGCTGAAGTGCTCCTCCCCGTCATTCAGCTCGAACCCGATGGCCTCGGGCTCCTGCTGCTCTGCCTGCCCCTCATGCTCCTCGCACATGGACTTCTCGATCTCGTCGAAGGGCTCCTCCCCGTCGCCGCCGCTGAGGAGCGCGACGGGGTGGGCCGCCAGGTGCTCCGCGACGGCGGCGCAGCTCGCGGTAGCCGTCGGCGCGGCAGCGCAGGCCGTGGCAGCCTCCGAGCCGCCAGCCGGCGGGGGAAGGAGCAACGGAAGCTTCTGGGCTGCCCCGGCTTCCTCCTCCAGCAAGTTAAGGAACAAGGGTGTCCCGAACTAGTCCTGGCACAACACCAGCCGCGGCCCCGCGGGCCTCCGCGGCTCCAGCGCCCGCCTTGGGCAGGCAGGCCTCGGCTGCGTTCTCACTGAAGCACGGCTCGGCGCAAGTCCGCAGCGGGGTCCTCGCGGCCGCCACCCCCAGCTCACGCATCAGCACCCCAACGTCGCAGGGCGGGCACCCCTCGGCAAGGCGCCACCTCGCCGCGAGGCCATCCACGAAAGCCCCAGCTCCCTACACGACGTGCTTTTCGCCGAACGCTTGCCACTCGCCAGGCCGCAGCACCTCGGCCTGCGGCTCCATATGCAGCCTCCCGGCCCGATGCCTGAAGAGCGACGCCTCCGCTTCGCAGATGATGACCTCGCACTCGACATCTCACTGCATTGCTGTTGCAGCGGCGGTTCCACCAGGCAGGCGGCCTTCGCGCTGCGCAGCCTTCCACTCCGACCAGGGAGCCCCAGCCTGCGGGCAACGGTTCGCATGCAGCGAGATGTTCCCCACCAAGCGCTTCCTACCGCTCTCGGGCGCGCCGCTGGGCCTCGCCACCAGGGAGGTCCTGGCTAGAGCCTTGCGGCGGGCAGCCTCTGATTCGACGCCGCCTTCACCCCATGCAACCCGCTGGCCCAGCCCCGCCCGCAGCCTCGCGCACTACGTGCGGGCAGCCTCCAGCTCCTGGCTCAGGCGCCTCACCAAGCGGTCTGCCGAGGCACGCGCCCCCTCGGCTCCTCGAAGGACGCGCGGCGCCTCACCAGGGCGCCCGCTTCTCGCAGCCATCACCCAGAGGCGGCGACCACGCGATCCCGCGCCATTTGCCGACCCAAGCGAGCTTGAGCCAGCTAGATTGAGCCACAATGACTACGGATGATGATGATGATGATGATGATGATGATGATGATGATGATGATGATGATGATGATGATGATGATGATGATGATGATGATGATGATGATGATGGTGATGGTGATGGTGATGGTGATGATGATGATGATGATCATGATGATCATGATGATGATGGTGATGGTGGTGGTGGTAATGATGACAACGGCAACGACGACGATGACGATGACGACAATGACGATGACGATGCCGATGATGATGACGATGATGGAAGATGATGATGATGCTGGTGGTGATGATGTTTAAGATGGTGAACACGACGATGTAGGTGATGATGCCGATGATGGTGATGATGTTGATGATGCTGATGGTGATGCCGATGCTGATGCTGATGCTGATGACGATGCGGATGCTGGTGCTGCTGCTGATGACGATGATGCTGACGATGGTGATGATGATGATGCTGATGATGAGTATGATGATGATGATGATGATGATGATGATGATGACGATGATGATGATAATAATGACGATGATGATGATGATGATGATGATGATGATGATGATGATGATGATGATGGTGGTGATTATGATGATGACGTCGGAGACCACTTAAGGACCATGGAGAAGCGTTGCGATGCATATCAAATCAATTGATAGCTGAGGCAACCTTGCTTCCGGATCAGCAGCACGGCATCGGGGCACCGCTCTGCTTAATAGAGATGACGGCGACGACGATGGCGATGATGCTGATGCTGATGCCGACGGTGGTGATAGGGACAACGATGAAAATGATAATGACGCTGATCCTGGTGATGCTGATGGTTACGATGATGGAGATAAGGATAATGATGATGATGATGATGATGATGATGATGATGATGATGATGATGATGATGATGATGATGGTGGTGGTGGTGATGGTGATGGTGATGACGATGATGACGATGATGACGATGATGACGATGATGACGATGACGATGACGATGACGATGATGATGATGATGATGATGATGATGATGATGATGATGATGATGATGATGATGATGATGATGATGATGATGATGATGATGATGATGATGATGGAGATGAGGATGCTGCGAGTTCCCACCACGAGGCGCCCACGGCCGCCCACCAGCGAAATCTCGACACACCCATTCCAGCGCAGGGGGTGCCGAGGCGCCCACGAGGGTCCCACGAGGCGCCCACCAGGCGAAACCCTGCCGCAGCCATCCAAGTCGTATCATCAGATTCACGAGCCGCACCGTTGTGGGAACCTCGTAGCACTGGCGCGCTGCGAGGGTGCCTCGCCGGAGCCGCAGGGCAGGCAAGCGGCAAGCATGTGTGGCGTGTGGGTGGCATCGGCGCGCGCGACGCGTGTGCACCCCAGCCGCAGCGCGTAGGGCCAGAGGGCCGCGTGGAGCAGCGCACGGCGCAGCCCATTGCACCGCGGTGCTCCGGAGACGAGCGGCGCCTTTGCGGAGAGGCACGGGGCGGCGGGCTTCACCAGTGTCCCCGAGGGGGAGGAGGAGGAGGAGGAGGAGGAGGAGGAGGAGGAGGAGGAGGAGGAGGAGGAGGAGGAGCAGCAGGAGGAGGAGGAGGAGGAGGAGGAGGGAGGTCCACCCCCGCCCTCGGGGCCTCCGCGCTCGCACGCTGCCGCCCGCGTGCCTCGGCGAGCTGGGCCTGAGGCGGGGCAGGGCGGCACGCTCCCGAACCCCCACCCTCCGCCTGCTGCTGCTGCTGCTGCTGCTGCTGCTGCTGCTGCTGCTCCTCCTCCTCTCCTCCTCCTCCTCCTCCTCCTCCTCCTCCTCCTCCTCCCTCCTTCCCCCTCCTCCTCCTCCTCCTCCTCCTCCCTCCTCCTCCTCCTCCTCCTCCCTCCCTCCCTCCTCCTCCTCCTCCTCCTCCTCCTCCTCCTCCTCCTCTCCTCCTCCTCCTCCTCCTCCTCCTCCTCCTCCTCCTCCTCCTCCTCCTCCTCCCCTCCCGCTCCCCCCTCCTCCTCCCCTCCCCTCCCCTCCTCCTGCTCCTCCTCCCCTCCTCCCCTCCCCCTCCCCCTCCTCCTCCTCCTCCTCCTCCCCCTCTCCTCCTCCTCCTATTCCTCCTCCTCCTCCTCCTCCTCCGCCTCCTCCTCCTCCGCACTGCGCGCGGCCTCCGAGACGTCATCCTACCGTGCAGCAGACCTGCTGGGAAGCAGTGAATTCGGAGGCAACTGCTGGGAGGTTTTCGTCGGAAGGGGCAAGGAGGATTAAGCCCCACTGAGGGGCTGTTACGCCAGCGTGGGCCTCGGATTAAGGTGGATTCAACGGGATTAAGCCGTATGAAACGGGATTAAGCAGGATTAAGCGGAATGAAGCCGGACTTCGGACCAGGGCACAATCAGAATTTGACCTCCCAGGAGCTGCCTCCGAAAACGAAGGACGGCAGAACCGTTCTAGGATGCCCCTGGCCCCTTGCCTTCCTCGAAGGCTGCCCCTCCCAGGGTCCCGACCCACTCCGTCCTGCCCCTTCTCCAGGACTGAGTCGTCTGTTGACGGTCTTGGGGCCGACGAGCGGCCCCAGACGCAGAACATTGAAACACAACTTCCAGCATGACCCTTTGCGAGTTGCCAGAGGCCTGGAGACGTAGTACTACAGGGCAGTTTTTAACACATCGGATTTTTGAAACAAAAAGCATGTGGACTTTAATCCCTGAGTAATGTGTGAAGAAACGTATGCACGAACTCATCGTTGTTTTTAATGCTAAATCCATGCATTTGTAATACATGATCCGCACGCGGAGCATGTATAAAAAAAACGGCACTGTACAAAGAAACGTCGGGGAAGGCCCGAGGAATAGAAACGTGGTATGGCTATCGGAGAGGGCCCTTTTGCACCACTGCGAGAGGCGCCACAGGTGGGCCAGCGGCAGGCCACACCCTGGAAGAAGAGCCCAGCTGACGAGACGCACAAGGCCAGGAGGAGGGAGAACCATCTTGTCTTCTTACACGGAAATAAAGGGAAAAAGAGAAAGAGAGAGAGAGAGGGGGGGGGAAAAAAAGAGAGAGAGAGAGAGAGAGAGAGCGAGAAACAAAACAACTAAAGACAAAGGACAGAGGACAGACAAAGCCTCTATTTTCCACTCCGTATACGAACAACGCCATAGAATGCTCCTCCGCATCGCGCACGCATGGAAAGTGTATTGCGAAAGGAACGCTGGAGGGGGAAGCATTGAGTGAACAGCTCACTGGCACGAGGCGGAGGCCGACCCCGACGACGACGACGACGACGACGACGACGACGACGACGGCGACGACGGCGGCGGCGGCGGCCACGACGTCGCCGGACGACGAGGACGACAACGACGAGGATGGCGACGACGACGACGACGACGACCACGGTGATATCCAAAGGTCTTGTTGTGGTATCCGGAAGGCCTCTGGAGGACAGGAAACGCCCCTAAACTTTCGACATTCTCCATCCGATCGATCCTCGAACCGCGCACGTCGATCAAATACCGAGGAAGACTGCGACGACGACGCAGACGTCCACGATCTCTCTCCTCCGCCGCAGCCTGCGCCCTTGCCACCGCGTCGGCGTTCGCCGCCCTCGCCGGCGCAGCCTGCTCCACCTGCCGCCCGAGGGCTGGAGAAGGGAGGATAGGAGCAGCACCAGCACCACCAGCGCAAGGAGCAGTGGAGGGTCCACTCAGTGGACCCTCCACCAATGGCGCTGGTTGCTCCACAAGCCTCATGGTGAATGGCTTTCGCTGGCGGACACACGGGCAATGCAGGGGGCTTGTTGCTGTTCCATGTGCCCGACGTCAACAGCTGTGCATCATACCCCGTAAGGTTTCCAGCGATGCGGGTGACTCACTGATTCGCGCCGTTACTTGCTGAAGTCATGCGGCCGACTCCGGAAACTCTGCGCAACAACATGCTGGCTCCTCTTGGGGGGCGCATGTTTTTACTTCCGCTGGCTCCCGCCAGCTTCCGCCGGCCAAGCCGCCCCCGTTTTCTTGCCGTCTGCTTCGGCCGCCTTTCCACCGAGAAAGCGATACCAGCTTCAGGCTCCCTCGAAGGCGAGGCTCTCTCTGGAACGCCATGTGAGGAAAAGGGAGAGAAGACACCAACATCAAGCCTCCACTGCCCACTTCGGGCCCAAATCTCGGCGTACTGACTCCCAGCCAAGCTGGGAGGTCCCCTACAGGAAGACCATCCCCAAATCCCAATCCTCCTCCTCCTCCTGCTCCTCCTCCTCCTCCTCCATTCTTTTCCTTTGGAGATAACTACTCCTCCCTGTTGCACCCCGAGTCTGGTCGAAAGGGCGGGCCGGGCGTTTCGCCTTAGACCTCCTCACCATTTATCATCCTGAAGATTTCGAAATATGGCTCGCAGCCAACACATGGCTCTCGCGTTAGCGCCGCGCACACTCGTCTGAAACAGTTGCAAGGATTTTGCGGATCGAGGGCGGGTCTTCTTCAAAATGTGGCTGTCGCCTCAGCGACACGCACAGTCGTCATAACATGTTGCAGAAGTTGCACGTATCGAGCGCAATACCTATCCAAAATGTGGCTGTCGCCTTAGCGCCACCCACATTCGTTTTAAACATTTGTAAGAGTTTCACTCGTTCCTGTGGCTAGCGTGCCACAAGCGGTGATTTGGAACGATTCGGATTGCCCAGGCGCAGCAATTATGTTGATTCGCGGTCTTGAAGTCCCAGGAGTGGTGTTATGGCACGACTCTGGATCGTCAAGACGCCGCAGTCAAGTGGACCCGTGGCGATGGAGCCCCGAGAATGGTGTTTTGGCACGCCTCAGAGTTTTCAAACGGTCGTCCCCAAACGGGGCACTTCCCTCAGTGGACACGAATCCTTAATAGGGGCCTATGAAGAGGGAGATTGGGGGGGGGTGATTCCAATCCCGTGGATGAGTCTTGGGTTTACACTGGTCCTCCTCCTCCTCCTCCTCCTCCTCCTCCTCCTCCTCCTCCTCCTCTTCCTCCTCCTCCTCCTCCTCCTCCCCATCATCCCCCTCCTCCCCCTCCCCCACCCCCACGACGACAACGACCTGGTCGTCGAACGCGGCGAGCCGCTTGGCGCACTGCTGGCTGATCTCGTTGACGACCATGAGCTCAAACTGCCCGCGCGCCGCGGGCACCTGCCGCGGGAACAGGGGAAGGGGCACCGGGACACGGGAAGGCCATCTGCGATCCACCCCTCGGCGCGTCGCAGACCGAGGTCGCGACGGCTGGCTCTCGTGTGCTCTCTGGGCCCCCTTGGGGCCGTTTCCTGGGGCTGGGGCCTTCGAGGCAAGCGGCTCAGAATGCAACGTCGGCCCCCTGGGAGGGGGTCGAGATCCCCAGCGCCCACGTCACGGAAAAAATGCGACGTCGGAGGGCAGGGCCTCCTTTTTCCAATCAGCGGCGAGGCGGCGAACTCCGCTACAGCGAGAATCTAGATCGGGGCACGAACTAGCGAATTGGCCGGCGAGCAAAGAGGGGGGGGACGGCCGAGAGGAAGAAGGGACGCTCAGACGCCGAAGAGGAAGCTGGGGGGGGAGCAGCAGTTGAAAGGGCCTACACGCAGGAAGCACTTTTACTCCCCCCGCCCTGGTTCATACGTTATGGCATGGTGCACACTGAGGGGAAGCGATACGGGGGGACTGGCATCGGGGGGGACATGTCGACTTGGAGTCGGGATGCATCGCCGATAAATCGGCGGTCGGCCCCCGATGAGGAATCCGCACGTTCCTGGGCGAGGTGGGGCTATCAGAACCCTGCGGGCGATCAATGGGTGATTGGGTGTCGATGCATTCCCCCTTCTGCCTATCACCCCCTACCGTTGCCCCTGGCATACGCCCTGGGCCACCCTGGACCATGGCATGGTTCACCCTGGGCCATGGCATGTTGCATATGCCCTCCCGACCCCGGCCCGGAGGGCCCGCACTCCTCCCCAGGCCCCACAAGGCCATGGCCAGGCGCAGTGATGGTGTATAGGCGCCTTCGCCCCACGACGACGACGACAACGACGACGACGGCCAGCACGCGGGCCGTTTCCGCCCAGGGAAAGCGGTCTACCCGCGCGAGGAGAGCATCAAGGTTCCCACCGGCTCCCACTGCCCTCCCCCCCTTGCGCTATCCTCTCTACCTCCTCCTCCCCCGTCCCAGGGCTGGTAGCCCAAGCTTGCTTTCGATGTGGGGCTCCTAGCCAGGGCGGGACCTCGCTAGCATCCCCTATAAACAGGCTGCGAGTTGGGGTCTCCCCAAGCAATGGGTGTCCCCCATTGGCAGTCCCAAATGCGGCCAACGGCCCCGAGGGACTGCTCAATGGCGGCCCGCTCGCAGACCTGGCAGTTTGGTCAGTGATCCTCCTCCTCCTCCCCTTCCTCCTCCCCCTCCTCCTCCTCCTCCTCCTCCTCCTCCTCCTCCTCCTCCTCCTCCTCCTCCTCCTCCTCCTCCTCCTCCTCCTTATGCGTATTCCCCCCCCGTGGCCGCCTGCCCGCCCCTTCCCCCCGCCCTCTGCGCGCCGCCAGCGCCTTCCCCAGCGCCGCGGGGGCCACGGTGAACAGCGACTCCTCCATGTGGACCAGCCTGGGCCGGCAGCGGCCGCGCGCGGGCGCCAGCCTCGGGTCCCCGTGGGGGCCCCGCGAGAGGACCGCCCCGAGGAAGGATCTCGGAGGGCCTGCAGAGGGACCTCGGCGGACACTCGGAGGACCTCTCGGGGACACGGGTGGTCTTTGCTGGCCCCCTTGGCCATTGGCATGCTGCCTCCCCCCGACGGCGAGCGGCCCCCCCCCCTCTTCTCCACGCGCTGCTTATATGCGGCAAAAGCGCCGAGCGCACGCGGTTCCCCGCGCTCCGCTGTCAGCCCCCTATGCCCTTGCCCGACCTAACCCAAAGCCGGGGCAGAAGCGACTCACCTGCAGCATTCGAGCACGGCCGATCGAGTTTCGCATCCGATGTCGGCCACAAAGGCCTTGCCCTGCGATTCCGCAGGAGGAGGAGGAGGAGGAGGAGGAGGAGGCGCCGGTGACTCGCCGCAGGCGTCGATGAGCGCAATACGAACGACCCCGCCGTTGCAGTTCCATCGCGGTGCCACTACAGCCACCACTCAGGTAATGACTACCACCACGTCTGGGGCCGCCACGGTAACCACTACGACCCATACGATGATGCTGCTGCCACTACTAAACTAGCATTGATACTACAACGGTTTGCGACCACCTCCCCTCGAAGTCCAAGGGGGCAAAAACACGCATCCCCGCTCTGCGCCGCCGTTTGGGTTCCGTGGGCAACCGCTGCAGCTTCGTCACCAGCGCGGCCGCCTTCGACTCCGTGTCCTGCTCGATCGTGCCATCCTTGCGGCCCCATTCTTCCCCAGCCCCCTCAGATTTCCAACTGGGCCACTGATGCAAGGTTTTGTTGTTTGCATTCGTGTTCCGTGAGCTTGGGACAATGTTTTTTCGTCTGGGTTCCCCATGACCGGGAAAAGCTGCCCCCAAGTGATGAAACTCTGGGCCACAGCCCGTGTCCCTCCCCGCGGTCGGTATACACAAAGCGCTGCCCTCATCCTATTGCACAGCAACTTGCTGCCCTACGCAACACCCAACTCGTAGCGTGTTGGCATGGAATCAATACGTATATTGAGAACGTGGCGCGATACGTTCGCTGAAACGTGGGCCAACACGTGGAGCCAACACGCAACGTGTCAACACGGACGCGTTGAACACGGCACGCGTTGCGTTCCAAAGCGAGCGTATCAGGGCAGCTATGCGCAGCATTCGATGGATCAAGAAAATGAAACATCCATCTGGGTAATGTGCACAGCATTCGATGGATCAACATATGCAACGTCCATCTGTGCATGCCATGCAGGGCCTCTGGGACACCCGGGCGGATAGAGCGGGGCCTCGGCACCGTGGGAAGTGGACGGGTGGGGGGAGGGGGTAGGCTGTCAGGTGTGGCGCGAGCGCACTCCGCTTGCCGTACTCCTCTCTCCCCCTTCCCTTCTTAGGGAAATGAAAAGTGGCATGAACATAAACACTCGGAGGTCCGCGCAGATTTCTCGGATCGCCGCTGGACCCCCCTCCCTGGCGCGCGGAGCGCGCCAGGGGCGGCGCCAGAGGCGCCGCTGGGGGGCCCCAGCGCCGATCCGAGAAATCCGCGCGGACCTCCGAGTTTTTATGTTTATGTCACTTTTTGTTCCCCTATTCTCCAGCCTCCCACGCCGCGGAGCGCCTCCTCCTCCTCCTCTCCCTCTGTGCGGCACGCGCATGTCCCTTTCCGTGCTCCCTGTGCTTCTGCTCCCGAGTCCTCCCTTTTGGCAGGTGCCGCCCTCGACCCTCGCAGGTCGGAGAGGGGAAGGCTCGTGGACGAGGTCGGCAATGTGTGTGCCATTGCTTCCCGCACTTTCCAAACCTCCTAGGGAGGAGAAAGAGGAGGAGGAGGAGGAGGAGGAGGAGGAGGAGGAGGAGGAGGAGGAGGAGGAGGAGGAGGAGGAGGAGGAGGAGGAGGAGGAGGAGGAGGAGAGGAGGGGGGGGGAGGAGGAGGGGGAGGAGGAGGAGCAGCAGGAGGAGGAGCAGGAGGAGGAGGAGCAGCAGGAGGAGGAGCAGGAGGAGGAGGAGGAGGAGTCTCCAGGTTCTCCTCGTCCTGCCTCCTCTTCCTCCTCCCCTCCCTCCTCCTCCTCGTCCTCCTCCTCCTCCTCCTTCTCTCCGTCCCTCTCCCCTCCTCTCAATCTAGATCGCCCCCGAGTCTACGCCCCGACTGGGCAAGCGCATCCGCGGAGGGGAAGGGGCAGGAGGAGGAGGGACGGAGGAGGGGGAGGGGGAGGAGGAGGACGACCAGAAGGAGGAGGAGAAGGAGCGAGCAAGGCGGGATGGAGGAACGGCCACGCGTAGATGGCACGCTGGCGAGGGGTGCCGTGCTCACACTCCCTGGGCCGACCCATGGGCGTCGGGACCGCGGCTCTTCCCACAAGCTGTGGCTGAGAACGTGTCCTGCTCTGCCCCCACGGCTCGTCGGGCGGGCCAATAGCCCTCCGGCTCTCGGAAAGACGCACGGCCCCCGCAAGACGGCTGATCGCAGGTCGTCTCCACGTCTCCAGGCCCGTGACCCGCCACTGTCACGTGCCAGGCGCCGCCGCCGGCGCGCGCCTTGCCGCAGGCTTTCGCATCCTTCGAGGAGGGCCTCCTTCGAGGAGGGCCCCTTCAGAGTAGAGTTTTCGAGGAGGGCCTCCTTCGAGGAGGGCCACTCTCGAGGAGGGCCACCTCCGGGGAGGAGCCGAGGGGGAACGGCAGAGTGGACTGGCCCCAGCAGGAAAGTCGAATCGTCGGCCCCGGCGGGGCTCCCCTGGCCCCGCTCGCCCGCACTTTGAGGAGCACCGCAGCTGGTCCCCGCGCCCTGGTCCCAGCGCGCGGACGGGGCTCGTCGGGCTTGGGCTCGCCCTCGCCTCCCTTGAATTCTTGAGCACCGCAACTGCTTCTGCCCTCTCCTCTGTTGCCGTCGTGGCTTGCCATCCTCGCACACGCTGATCCGAGCCTGGGAGCTGATTTTGTGTCGGCTTCCCATACGGCCGCATGCTGCTGATGGCGCCGTCCGTCTTGAGCACGTTGGCCCCATCTAGAAGGTATGAGGAGCAGTCGAAGAAAGGGAAACAAGGGGAGGAGGAGGAGGAGAAGGAGGAGGTAAGGAGCAGGAAGAAGATGAGCAGGACATGGAGAAGCAGGAGGAGGAGCAGGAGGAGAAAGAGAGAACCGCGCAGCGCAGACTGGATGAGGTGCGCAGCGCAGCACTCACTGTGGTTGGTGCGCAGCGCAGCAGGGATTGGAGGACGAGGGGGAGAAGGATGGATCAACATCAATCCAGGATGCATCAACGGTGCTGCAGCACACCATCCCGTGCCAAGTCCCCTACTCGTAGGTCCGTGCAACGACTCCTTGTCCAGGATGGCCCCCCTTGAATGACGAGCGCCACGTATGGCTGTCACACTGCCCCTGTATGGGGCGACTCTCGCTACGCATCTCCAGAGAGTGCACATCGGGGGGCCCAGGAAGAGCCTTCTACTCCTCCTCCTCCTTCTCCTCCTCATCCTACTCCTCCTCCTTCTCGTCCTCCTCCTCCTCGTCCCTCCTCCTCCTCCTCCTCCTCCTCCTCCTCCTCCTCCTCCTCCTCCTCCTCCTCCTCCTCCCTCCTCCTCCTCCTCCTCCTCCTCCTCCTCCTCCTCCTCCTCCTCCTCCTCCTCCTCCTCCTCCTCCTGCGCCGAAGAACGGGATGACTTTCCCCGAGAGGGCCTGATCTTGCCATTGGGCCCCTTGTCCATCAGGGGGTGCCCGCCAGAGCAGGGTCAAAAGGTCCTCCTCCTCCTCCTCCTCCTCCTCTCCTGGGTTGTGCGGCTCGGCTCTCAGAGCAGCTCGACTGCGAAAGCGAAGGCTGAGGTTTCTCCCAGGCACGCCCCCTTGTCGCCGGCCCCTGGCGGGACGGCGCCTCCACCCGGGGTGGGAAAAAGCTGTCGTCCACGCACCCGAGGGGGGCGCGCCGAGGGCTTGCCGAAGCCTGGGCCTCTGACCTCTCTCTCGTCCTCTCTCTCTCTCTCCCTCCCTCCCTCCCTCTCTCTCTCTCTCTTCCCCTCCATGGGCGTCCAGTTCTCCGCCCACCACCTCCTCCTGGCCAGGCCGTCCTTGAGCGGCTGGAACACGTCCGCCACCGCCGCGCGCAGCTCCGCGCGGTCGCGCTCCTGGGCAGCGGCAGCCCCGTGGGGCGGCCCCGTGGCGGGAGGCTCGAGATGTCAGTTGGAGTTCCCACTCTTGGACTCCTCTTGGGGCCCTCTTGGGCCTTCTTGGGCGCCTCTTGGACGGTCTTGGGGCTCTCTTGGGCCGTCCTGGGGCTCACTGGAGGCCGCTTGGGCCGTCGTGGGCCGATCTGTGGGGTCTCCTGGGCCGTTTTGGACGTTGCTAAGAACCTAGCTGCGCATCTGTTAGCATGCATCGCCCCCCTCGGGGATGAAACAAATTTGGCCTCCTGGGCCGTCTCGGGGCGCATCTTGGAGCCTTCGACGTCTTCGGGGCCTCTGGAGCCCTCTTCAGGGGGGAGGGGGCGCTTCTCCTCCTCATCCTGCTCCTCCTCTCCTCTACATACGCCTCCTTCTCTTTCTGCTGCTGCTGCAGCGTCTGCTCCTCCTCCCTCCTCCTCCTCCTCCTCCTCCTCCTCCTCCCTCCTCCGCCTCCTCCTCCTCCTCCTCCTCCTCCTCCTCCTCCTCCTCCTCCTCCTCCTCCTCCTCCTCCTCCTCCTCCTCCTCCTCTTACTCCCCCTCCTCCTCCTCCCCCTCCTCCTCCTCCCCCTCCTGCTCACCACCTCCTGCCATAACCCACTCGTGCGTCTGCGCTTCGAAGCGTGCACGGAGCACGGGCCCGCTGTGCCTCAGCGCTCTCTCCCCCAGGGGAAACCGACGGATACTGATACCGCTACTTCCCGGACCTCCCCCCATGGCGCGTTGAGACCAGAAGTTCAAGGCGAATCCAGCAGCGGCAACAAAGGGCATCCCAGGATACCCAAAAAGGCGAAAACGAGGCAAGTCCAGCGGTAGCGGTGCCGTGGTGGCCTCCGGAGCTGTTTTGAACGGGGGGGAAGCCAAGGAGGCCCCGAAGGGGTCAAACAAGTCGAGGGGAAAATTTGGGAATGTCCCAACCAGGGCCCCAGGCCCCCAGCACGCCAGCAGATATGCAGGGCGTCTGGGGGTCAACACCGACTCCCGGCGTCCCCGCCTGCCCCGTACCCTGCGTTTCCCCTCTTTCCGATGCGAGCAAAGCGTAGCCACTTTGAAATACCTGACAGGTTCTGAACAACCTGCTTCTCCTCCTTCCTCCTCGTTCATCCTCCTCATCACCACAAGCATTCACTGTGTGGTGCGATTCGGTCGCAGACAGCTCCAGTGAAGTAGTGACCCACACTCTGTTTGAACTTGAAATAAAAAGATACCAATCACGCGGAATGAGCCGAGGCCTACGGCCCCAGAGGAAAACAGAGCTCACAAAGTGTCCCCCCGCTGATTTTTTGGCACGGCCCTCACAGATCTCCCCCCCCCGTGAGCTCCACTCTCTGGCCCAGGGACAAAAATAGCATGGCGCCCCTCCCCCCATATTAGGGCGACGAAATCTATACATATCCACTGCTCCCAGGCCAGGCCCATCCTCAACCCCGCAGCGGTGTATACGCCACGCCCTCCTGGCTTGGCCAGGACGGCGCATACACAGCTCCTGGGTTCAAGATGGGCATGGTCAGGGAGCAGTGGATATGTATAGATTTCGTCGCCCGACATATCGGCACACCCTTCACACGGATCGTGCCCCAGAGGGATGTAATTTCACGTGCGGCCCTGGTGGGAGAAATCGCATAACGTCACGCCCCCCTGTGTATGTTGACTGTCTCCTCACACGGATCGCGCCCCACTGGGAGCTCCACCGACAGCCCCAGAGCCAAGCTTCGCATCCCGCCGCCACGCTCATGTCGGCACACCCCTCACCTGGATCGTGAAGTCGGGGTGTCATGGGTGCCTCTCGGCGCGCGGGCTGTTACGGCGCTGGGTCCTGGCCATTCTTCTCCATCCTTTTCCTACTCCTGTTAATCCTCCTCCTCCTCCTCCTCCTCCTCCTCCTCCTACTCCTCGTCCTCCCACTCCTCCTGCTCTTCCCACGTTTTCCTTTGTCCCCTGCCTCCGAAAACTGAAGACCACAACGACGGCGAGGGTGACGATGACGATGACAAAGGGGAGAAGGAGGAGGAGGAGGAGGAGGAGGAGGAGGAGGAGGAGGAAGGTGAGGAGGAAAAGGAGGAGGAGGAGCAGGAAGAATATTGTAGCGTGTTGGGAGCCTAGGGGGTCCATCCAGGTTTTCTGGGGATCGATTCGGCTTTCCGTGGGCCGTCCAGGAGGTGTCGTTGGACAGGTCGGTACAGTCGTGGCTATCGCGAGGTGACTGCGTGGGATCTCTGAGCCGTGGTGTTTCTCTCTTGGGGATTGTCTCTCGGGTCCCTTGTGTGGCTCGCTTGGGGATGGCCTGGGGCCACGTGTACAAGGCTAGGCAATACAAATGCCGCCACCGTGCCTGGGTTGTGAATTTGAAGCCTCTTGGATGCATGTTCGGTTCTCTCGGGGCTCTCTCGGGAAGCCTCTTTGGTGAGCGTCTTGGAAACAATGGGCATCTGAAGGGCCGTTTGGGGGCCTCTTGGAGACTCTTTGGGACGTCCTGAGGGCATCTTCGGGGCTTCTGGGGGCCTGCCGGCGATCTCGAAATGTCAATTCGAATCCTCCATGTTGGGCCCCTGTAAATGTCCTGTCGGGGCTCTCTTGGGCCGTTTTGGGCGCTTCGCGGGCCGTCTTCAGCCTCTCTTTGGCAGCTTTAATGCCTCATTGGGACGTCTTGGACGCTGTGAAGACCAACGTGGTGAATATGCAGGAAATGTACGCTGTCCGAAAAGAATGGGGCGATTTCGGCCTCTCGGGATCCTCTTGGAGGGCCTCTCGGAGCTCTCTCGGGGCGTCTTGGAAACATCTGGAGTCGCCGGGAAGGTATCTTGAGCGGTTCTGGGGCGCCTTTGAGGCGCTTTTGGTACTCTGAATTGCGCAGCGAAATCTTGGCAAGCCTGGCTTGAGCCAACATGGCTACGGGCACACATATACGTATACATATACATATGCATATATACATATACCTATACATATACATGTACATGTACATGTGCATGTACATATGCATATGCATATACATATACATATACATATACACATACATGTGCATATACATATGCATATGCATATACATATACATATACATATACATATGCATATACATATACATATACATATACACATACATATACACATACACATACATAATAATAATGATAATACTACTACTACTACTACTACTACTACTACTACTACTACTACTACTACTACTACTACTAATGATAACACGAAAAAATAATACTAGTACTGATAATTCTGATGATCCGTGTGTATACACACGTTTTATATACACATAAAACTTGTGCGTGGGTGTGGGCAGGGTGCGGGGAACCCCCGACGAACCGGACGAGCACACGTATCCACACAGGGTGGCCGAATCGTTGCTGCCATGGTCTGCAGCTGCGTCGCCTGCGATTGCGCCCAAACTGCCCAACGATCCTCAACCCAGACGGCCCTGGGCGGGCGGCCCCAAGAGAGCCCCAGGCTGGCCCAGAGAGCCGCTCGGCGGCCACAGACGGCCCCGAAGACAGCCCGGCGACGGACGCAAGAGTCCCCATACGACCAAGAGGGCCCCAAAACGGCCCGAAGCGGTCCAGGGAACCTCCAAGACTGCCCAAGAGGAGCCCAAGACAGCTCCAAGACGGCCCACATGAGCTCCTTGAGAAACTCCCAAGAAGTGCAAACAACGGGTGTCACATGTGGCGGTCGTCCTCGTCCTCCTCTGATTGCACACTCGGCCATCGGGAACCAGACGGCCTGCTATCACCTGTGCCAAGTCAATGCGATCGGCCGACGGGAATGAAACAGCCTGCCAGTAGTTGCGCCACAGGTTTTGCCGTCGGCTGCCGAGGAGAAAACGGCCTGCCCTCGGTTGCGGTATGATATGTTACGCGCTCGGCCGCCGAGAATTTTAAACTGTCTCATGTTGGTTGCGTCAGGTGTTGCGCGCTGGACCGCCGATTGATTGAACCATGTCGGCCGCCGAGAATGAAACGGCCTCCCATTGGTTGCGCCGTAGGCTGCGCGTTCGGCGGCCGACAACAAAATGAGCGCCGAACGGGCGCGACCAGCCCAGGTCAGCCAGTCCAGCCCACACCTCGAGAAACAAAGCCGGGCCGCGCCCGACACGCCTCGATCCTCCATCGGGGACGTGGACGAGGTGGAACGGGAGGGATGGGGAGAGAGGAGCAAGAGGCGGAGGAGGAGGAGGAAGAGGCGTGCCGCGCCGTATTTAGCATGTTCCTTTCCCTCGGGGCTCCGCGGTCCCGACGTCCGCCTCGAGCGCGGCCTGCTTGCCCTCGCGCGGGGGGGCTGGTGCCGACGGCCCTCCTCCTCCTCCTCCTCCTCCTCCTCCTCCTGCTCCTGCTCCTCCTCCTCCTCCTGTTTCTCCTCCCTGGTTCGCTGCTCCTCGTCCTCCTCCTGGAATGGAGCTCCCACCTGGACCTCCAAGGATGGAGAGGCCCTTGGGCCCCAGACGACCTTGCCTGTGCCATGCATGAAAGGCATCATCGACGCACTGCAGTGCTGCTCCTCTTCGTCCTTCTGGTCTCGGTCCCCATCCTCCTGATAGTCATCCCATTCTCGTTTCCCCTCATCCTCATCTCACCCCAACTCCCCGCCATGATTTGCGCCTCTCCCACTCCTCCTCCAGGCTACGGCTACTCGTACTAGCGCGACTACAAAACATTGAAGCCACAACGGGTACTGACAAAACTACTGGTACTGCTACGGGCCCAACAAGAAAACCAACTACGAATAAGACTGCTGCTGCCCGGACTAATCTCATCCTACTGGAAACGCTACACCTTCCTTCTCCTACTCCTACTCTTACTGCGACAATTACGACGCCTACGACGACGACGGCGACGTCGACGACGACGACGACTACTACTGCTACTCCTCCTCCTCCTCCTCCTCCTCCTCCTCCTCCCCATCCTACTACTACTACTACTACTACTACTAGTAGTAGTAGTAGTAGTTAGTAGTAGTTGAGTAGTAGTACTACTACTACTACGTTACTACTACTACTACTACTACTACTACTACTACTACTACCACTACTCCTACTACTACTACTACTACGACTACTGCTGCTACTACTACTACTACTGGTACAACTACTACTACTACTACTACTACTACTACACTACTATTACTACTACTCCTACCACGACTCCTACTACTACTACTCCTACTACTACTACTACTACTACTACTACTGCTACTACTACTACGAATACTACTACCACGACTACAACTACTACGACACCTCCTCCTTCTCCTCCTCCTCCTCCTCCTCCTACTACTACTTTCACCACTACTACTACTACTACTACTACTACTACTACTACTACTACTACTACTAGTCCTACTACTACAACAACAACAACTACTACTACTACTACTACTACTACTACTACTGCGGCTACTACTACTACTGCTACTACTGCTACTACTACTACTACTACTACTACTACTACCACACTACCACTACTACGACGACTACTACTACTACTACTACTACTACTACTACTACTACTGCCACTACTACTGCCACTACTACGGCTACCACTGCTACTACTACTATTGCTACAGCAAGTACTACTACGACTACGTCGACGACGACGACTACTACTACTACTACTACTACTACTACTACTACTACTACTACTACTACTACTACTACTACGACACTACTACTACTACTACTACTACTACTACTACTACCACTACTACCACCACTACTACTACTACTACT
>CAUYUJ010016127.1:784564-789564 GCA_963575745.1 Prorocentrum cordatum
TACTACTACTACTACTACTACTACTACTACTACTACTACTACTACTACTACTACTACTACTACTACTACTACTACGGTTACCACTACCACAATTCGCACGGGGACTGCGACGACGACTTCTACTACCACCACTGCACCTCGACGACTGGTGCTACTGCTACTACAAGCCTCATCACACATAGACAGAATACTTCTGAATTCGGTGATTGTGGGATCAGCGCTACTCCAATGCTGACGAATGCCTGTTGGGTCGGACGCGGTGTTGTCCATAAACCTATCCCGACCCCTCAATGTTGAAAAAAAAGGTTTCGGACAGGTGCCCGCGAAAGCGTCGTGCTCCAGGATTTCTACTTCAATCTCTGTATCTGTTTGACGAGGCTTGGCCGTCGCATATGTACGCACGGGTGGGCCCCGAACAATGCGTCATTGCACCCATGCAGTGCCACTAGCACCACCCATGCGCGACTTGGTAGGCGAAATTCACGCGGTCGCCAAAGCAACCGCGCGCGGGGGGCGCGTCGGGCCGCCGCGGCTGAGCACCTCCCGCGCTCGCGCAAACATCCCGCCCACCCACGCGCGACGTGTCCGGCCATGCTCCGTTGGTCGCGACCGCACCTGCAGCGTGGAGCTCGTCAGCTAATTCAACCGTGCGCACTGACAGTCGAAGCGACGGCGGGGACGACGATCACGACGCTGTTTTCTGCCCCCTCCCCCGAGCGCAGTGCAGTTCAGGTCCGCGCAAACTTCTGGCTGATAATACTTGTACAACTAGTGCTACGACTACGACTACGACTACGACTACGACTACGACTACGACTACGACTACTGCTGCTACTACTACTACTACTACTACCACTACTACTACTACTACTACTACTACTACTACTACTACTACTACTACTACTGCCACCACTACGATTACTACTACGGCTACGACTACGACTGCTACTAGTACTACTACTACTACTACCACTACTACTACTACTACTACTACTTCTACTACTACTACTACTACTACTACTACTGCTACTACTACTACTACTACTACTACTACAGACTACTACTATTGCTTCTACTGCTTGTCTACTGCTACTACTACTACTACTACTACTACTACTACTACTACTACGACTACTACTACTACTACCACTAAGACTACTACTGCGACTACTGTTATTACTCCGCGTGTTACCGCCACTGCAGCAACTACGGCGAGTGCCCGTACTACTACTACTACTACTACTACTACTACTACTACTACTAGTGCTGCTACTACTACTACTACTACTACTACGACTACCACTACCACTACTACTACTACTACTACTACTTCTACTACTACTACTATTACTACTACTACCACTACCACTACTACTCCTACTACTGTTACTACCTCCTATTACTATACTGGATATTACAACAACAACAACAAATAATTTAGTCTACTACTACACTACGACTACTCACTACTACTACTATTACTACTACTACTACTAATTTACTAGTACTACTCTCTACTACTACTACTAATACTACTACTACTATACGACTACGACTACGTCTACTACTGACTGTGTACTACTACTACGACAAATTACGCCACGATTGCTACTGCTACTACAACCGATGCTAATAGTATACATTAGGACGACGGACGACTACTACTACTACTACTACTATACTTACTCACTATACTATCTTACACTACTACTACTACGAATTTACTACTACTACTATTCTACATACTACTACTCTACTCGACGATACTTCTACTACGACTACTACTACTACTACTACTACTACTACCACTACTACTACCACTACTACTACCACTACTACCACTACTACCACAAATCGAGCCGCGCGCGCAGGGCCTCGACCCCGCCTGCTGCCGCCGACGGTGGGAGCGGCGCGGCGCGAGACTGCCCCCCGCGGGCGGCTGCGACGGGCCCAGGCCCGACGCACCGCCGCTTGGGCGGCCTCGCGCCACGCCTGCGCGCAGCAGACAGGGCGGAGGGTGGGAGAAAGAACGCGCGCCAGGGAGGCACCCGCCGCGCGCGCGCGCGGGGCGCGCGCGCGGCGCCTCCTCCAAATGCAAATCGCCTGCGAAGCGCACGCGCCGCGGGGGCAGCGACCCCCCCCCGCGGCGACGCAACCCCGGCGCTAGCAAATCACCTGCGAAGCGCACGCGCCGCGGGGCAGCGACCCCCCCCCCCGCGACGCGCAACCCTGGCGCGCGACGGCGCGATGGCCCGCGCCTGCGCAGCGAGGCCGCGGTCGCGTCGCACTGCCGCGCGCGCGACCTACGCGCAACCGTGGCCGATTTGTGCCCGCCCACAACGGTGAACGTCCGCGTCTGCGAGCGGACTTGCCGCCGTGGGCCTACCACAAATCGAGCCGCGCGTGCAGGGCCTCGACCCCGCCTGCTGCCGCCGTCGGTGGGAGCGGCGCGGCGCGAGGCTGCCCCCCGCGGGCGGCTGCGACGGGCCCAGGCCCGACGCACCGCCGCTTGGGCGGCCTCGCGCCACGCCTGCGTGCAGACCCAATGCCACACGGCACGCAGGCGACACGGGCCGGCAACGCGCGCCCACCCGCTGCCGAACGCGCGGGGGCAGAGCACGGGCGCCGTCGCGCGCGCCCGCCCACGCACAGAAGCGAAACGTGGCGGCGCTGGCCGCCGGCGCCTAGCAGGCACCCTTGTCCGAATCCGACTCCAGCATGTGCGCCTGGCGCGAGCAGCGCGCCGCGGCGCGGGCGGAGGGCGCGTGGCCCCGCCTCCACGACCGCGCCCCTTTCCAGATCGTCACGGTCGAGATACGCCATGAAAGCGCAGGACCGCCACTCCCCGGCCGCGAGAATCTCGGCCAGCGTCGCGCCAGCCTCCTGCAGGTCCTTGGCGTGGCCCCTGCGGAGGTCATGCAACCGAAACAGGCTCGCCCCCTGGACACCGAGGGCAGCGAGCATCTCGCGCAGGGTCCGCAGCGCAGCAGCCGCCGAGATGCCTCCGAAGAGCCCGCGGCCCAGCCCGCAACGCGCCACCCAGGGGCCCAGGGTGTGCACGGGGCACGTGGCGCGGCACGATGAGCACCAGCACTTCCGCGACAGGCGACTGCCCTGCGGCCGGTTCTTCCGCCGCCGCAGCAGCAGCGTGAGCTCCGATTTGCCCAGCACTAGCGCCGCTTGAAAGGGCGGCGCGTCGCCGGCGTCGGCCACGCGCACGGCCGGCAACGCCTCGCTGGGAACACGCAACAAGAACGTGTAGGCGAAAAGGAAAAGCATCGACGCGCGGAGCCACTCGGGGCGGCGCGCGCCCAACTCGACCAGCGCGGCGACCGCGCTCTTACGGATGAACAAGCGCGGGCGCGGAGTCCAATCGGCCCGCGCCCGGACGGCGGCGCGCGCACGCCTGACCTCGGGGCGGTCGAACACGGCGACGCAGACCCCAGTCAGGAGGCAGCCGATCTTAACGTAGCTGCAGTAATTTGCGCACGTCTCCCCGCAGCGAAAGAGGGCGCCCCAGGCGACCAGGTCCGCGCAGGCTGGCGGGAGCTGCATGCACGGGTATTTCAACATTCTGATGCAGTAGGCCCCCCAGCATTTGAGGCCGCTTCTCACGCTTGGGAGCGACCGTGCGCATGGTTGCAGCATCGCGCGAACGCGTTCCTCCCCCCGCCAGCGGGCCGCGTCCGCCGGACTGCGGAGGCGAGCAGCGGCCTCGGCGAGCGCCGCCCAGGGCCCGCGCGTTATTGGCAGCGCGACCGGCGCGCCCAGCTGGTCGAGGACGCTCGGGACGGGCGCCTCGCGAGCCACGGCGCGCGGGCATGCGCAAGCGCGCGGGGCCGATGACGCGCGCCTGTGGCGGCCCAGGGGGTGACCCCGGGGCGCTCGGCGCCGCGCGTCTCGCCGGCGACCGGCTGCGGGCGGGCGCGCGCCCTCCAACTGCCGAGCCCACGGCGACGGGCGCGCCTGCGAGGCGCACGCGCGGCGGGGGGGGGGGCCGCGCGCGCCAAAAACCCTCGCGCAGCCGAGCCTCGGCGCGCAGCAATCTTCGCGGCTCTGAATAATTCGTGCAGGACTTCGACATTGGCCTGCGCGGTGACCGGCCAACCTTCCAGGTCTGCGGCGTCTGCGCTGGCGAGCTCGCAGGCTCGTGCGAAGCCGTTCTCAGCCAGGAAATCAGCAGCCCAGGCGACGGCCGTCCTGGGCGCTGTCGGGCGCAAGGAACACAATTCAACGAATAACGACATGATGCCGCGCGGCGCGCCTGACAATGCGAGCGACGCGCCTGAGGCACTGGCCGCGCGCACTCCGCTTGCGACAAAACGCGGGGCCCTAGGATGACAAGCGCGGCGGCGCGCCGAACGCTTTGCCGCGCCCAAACTTAAGTATCGCGACGCCCCGACGCACAATATGGCGCCCGGGCGCGACATGGCGCGCGGTTTAGCCGAAGAGGCGGGCCACAGAGAGAGCGCCCCAGGCATCCGCGTGCCAGAATTCTTCGTCGAGCCACGGGCGCGTGCGCACCGCGCCGGTGCGTGGCAGGAGTTCGTCGCCCCCCCTGCGACACGCTGCGCCCGCGGCCAGCCCGCTGCACCGCGCGGCGCGCACGGGCGCGCCGAGAAGGCAAATCGGCCAGATTCACAGCCGTGGGCACGCGGAAAACCGCGAGGTCAACGTCGAGCTCCACCGCGCGCCTCCACATGGAGTGGACGATGCACGAGTGGTCGAAGGATTTCGCGGCGCCCTTCCGCAGGCAAGACTCCGCGCCGGTATTGTCGCTGTAAATATGCAAGTCGCAACCTTGCACTTCCCCTGAGCGCAGCGAAGGCGAGGGGCCGGACCTGCCCGCCGGCGCGGGCAGTCGCACGCGAAAGCAATGCCTGCAAAGGTGCACATGCCCAGCGCGATAGACAGGAGCTCCAGCTCCTGAATCTGGTTGTCCCGGCGACGCTGGAACGACGCCATCAAGGAATCCGGGGCGACCATGGAAGTGAAACGGA
>CAUYUJ010016127.1:794564-812064 GCA_963575745.1 Prorocentrum cordatum
GCGCCCCCGGCGTCGCGGCGATCCAGCAGCCGCCCGCCCCGGGCACAGCGCCGCGCCCGCCTCCGGCCCGGCCGCGCGCGAGCCCGCGCCCGACGCCCGAGCCTTCGACCAGCCCTGGCGCCCTGAGAATCCCGATCGATGGAGCGGGGGCGCATCTTTCGTCAACTCCCAGGGTTCGGCCCCCCTTCGGCCGGGCGCCGCGCGCCGCCGCGCATCGCCATGCGCCGCCGCCGCGGCGCGAGCGCGGCGCGCCGCTCGAGCGCGGCGCGGGTCTCTTGCGACATACTGTCGGGCTTCCCCGCGCGGGCGGTGATCTTTGCCTTCGCGGCGCCGGCGCTGGTCGGCGTATTCTTCACAATTACACGATGTGAACGCTACTCCCCCCTCCCGGTCCCCTCGCGACGCCCGGGGAATATTCGGCCCCCCTCCGCGCGCTGGCTCTCTGCGCGCAAGATTCCCGAGAAACTGGTTGCCGCTTTGGTTGTTGTTTTAAAATGCTGCTCTCGCTGATGCGCTGGCTTTATTTTCGGGGCGCCGCTTGTTCCGAATCGCGCCCCCGCTGCAGCGCTGGCCTCGCATCCGCGCTTCTGCTCGCGCCGAATCGCGCCCCTGATGCAGCGCTGCCGATATGTTTTCCAAAGCCATGCCGCGGCGCGGATTTCGGCCCTTCCAACGAGGCCCCGAAGTTTAGAAAATGGCCATCCGAAACAACCGTCGGGAGTGATTACACATTCGGTGACGATTCGTTGATTTCCTGGGTCGCAGATGCCCCCCCCCCCCGCCCCAATTTGAGGCGTCGCCGCGCCATGCTATGTCAGGCTACGCGTCTTCCGAATCGCGCCCGCTCTGCAGCGCTGGCCACGTTTCCGCGCTTCCGCTCGT
Source organism: Prorocentrum cordatum (assembly GCA_963575745.1). Lineage (NCBI taxonomy): Eukaryota > Dinophyceae > Prorocentrales > Prorocentraceae > Prorocentrum > Prorocentrum cordatum. The sequence continues at coordinate 795,447 of CAUYUJ010016127.1, forward strand.
TCCAAATCGTGCCCCCGATGCGGCGCTGGCGTTATTTTTTCCAACGCCATGCCGCGACGCGGGCGTCGGCCCTTCCAGCTCGGCCCAACAGTTGCATTTTTCTTGCGCGAAAAATTCCCCCCGAAACAACCATCGGCAGTGAGTGCGCGCACATTCGGTGTCTATTCGTTGATTTTTCGGCCGCGGAAGCCGCCCCCGCATTGGGGCGTCGCCGCGCCGCGCTGTCAGGCCGCGCGTTGATCTTCAACGCCGTGCCACGCCCAGCAATGCTACGCCCTGCCGCGACATCCGACCGTGCGAGTAGGGAGGAGATCCACGCCATGGTAAGGGATGGGATGGAGGGGTAGGACGTCAGATGTGACGGGGGCGCACTACGCGCGCCCCAACCATTCGCTCCGCGTCGCCGAGCCCGCGCTGGACCGCGCACTCGCCGCAGCATTTCCTGGCGCCGGGCATTCGTCTCGGGATCCGATTCGGAGCGCGCGGCCTCCTTGGGCTCGTTGTTCTTCTGGCGCGAGGGATCCACCTCCTTCTGGAGCGCCTGCGCGAGCTCCGAGGGCGGGCCCCCGCTGGCCTCGGGGGCGCCGCCTTGGCAGAACTGCGCTCGGCGCGGCCGCTCGGGACAGAGCCGCCGCGAGACCCCTCGCGCCATCTCGCGCGGCGGCAGGCGCGGATCCCGCGCGCGCTTGGCCGGCCGCTCAGTCGGGGCTCGGTTGACCGGGGGTGGGCAGACCGGGGGCTGGGGCCTTAAGTTTTCAAGCTGTTTCCAATGCGCAAGCTGCGGTATCCAAAGCGCTTTCCCCCCCCAGCTCCGGCTCGGAACGCGAATCTCGCAGCATTTGCGACATCGCCGTTGCGAAGCCCAAGCGACGCATGGTTCAACGACTCGGAGGCGCGAGCCTGCGCGAAACCGCCTGGAGAATGCAAGTCTCGGCGCGTGGCTCGCGACAATGTCTCTTACGAAGGTGGATATCGCGATGGAGTTGAAGTCGCTGTTTGCATGGTGGGTGCCTTGGGATCTTGCTTGTGGCGGTGCGTGCCAATGCCTCTTAAGACGGCTCTGGTTGCAGGATTGTGGGAACTATCCGGTATTGCCTTGCGTGGCCGAGGCCTTCGCACGACGATAGTGAGGCGTTATACTACTGACCAATACTTGGTGGCGGTGCGCATTTCTTCGCGCTGTCTGCGGGTTGGCCTGCGCGTTGCGCCGCATAGGCGGCGAATGCAGGTTAGACGTGGAATTGCACGCAAAGGGTGGCCTGGGCTCGGAGCCCGGCGTTGGGTTTGCAACAGGGTGTCTTCTCAAACTGTCCCATCCCCTTTCCCATCCCTACCTGCTTTGAACGATATCTGTTTCCATGCCCGCCTCAGCCAGCAAAGCGGACAGTGCCCCCAATGGGCCAATGTTGCAATTGGGAGCGTATGCTGGGTCATGTCTGCGATCGTCGCGTCAGCGCGCGCTGCGCCGAAAATGGTCGGAGCATCTCTGATGCCCTAGCGTTGTGCCGCGTGTTTTCGATCCCTGTCGAGGCGCGACGGCGTCGCTTTCGTGGCGTGGGAAACAGGAAGCTTCGTAGACGGACGAATCTGGGCAAACCAGCGTGCGTGCCAAGATGGCAACATTAATGGCCCGCTTTCCTCGGGGCATCGCGACGCAACCGCGCCGCTACAGCAGGTAGGACGCACTTGCAACAAAAATGAGCAGACAAGGACGAGCAAGGACGACGGGACCAGAGGGGCGAAGAAGACGAGGAGGACGAGGAGGGATAGAAACGCGAGAATGAAGGTGGCGCGAAGGACGGGCGGGAGGGGGAGGGGGAGGAGGCTCAGCCTGTCCCTGCAACATTTTCCTTTCTACTTGATCTCGTAATCCCTCGCATCCCCCTGCCGAGGATCCTCCGCTGAAGGTCGACAATGGCTTTGCCGTCGCCCGGCAATTTTGCACTGACGCCGCGACGCAGACATTGGCATCGCGCACCCCGCACACACGTTTTAAACTATGACCTATTTGTGGAAAGCTTAACACCGCCACGATCGAGCCTACCCTGATCGAGATTACAGGCCAGATCGTTCGAACCGAAAACGCACGCCGTATCGAATCTGCTATGCGGTCCACGGCGCCTGGCGCCGCCGCTGCTTAAGAACGGTGCCCCACTTCAGAAAGGCCTGCGCGTTTGAGCAGCGCGGGCAATAGTAGGCGCTGCGTGAGCCTATGTGTGCGCGCGTACAGACGTGGAATCTCATCCGCCACCGTGCCACCGGCACGCACGAGCATGTCAGGAGGCAAGTGCGTTGCCTGGCTGGGGTGCTATACATGCTGCCAGGCGGTCCGACGCCACTTCACAGCACGACAACCAGAAAAGCCCCGTCCGTTTGCGTCCAAGCACCCCTCTTGACCTCAAGACGGCACCAAGACGGCCCAATAACAGCCCAAGACGACGGCAATGCTCCCCCAGGCATCCGAGGAAGGCCAGACGACACCCCAGGGACCCCAAAATGTTTCCTAGACGCCAACAGGGGTCCAAGAAGCCTCGGGGAAGCCTCAAGGATAGCTTGAGGATAGGCCTGCAACGGGACTCACAACTTAAACAACACTGAATGCCCATGAACTTGGTTTCTGAAGCTTTTCCATTTCAGACTCCGCCAGGGGCCCTTCAGAGGAGACCCAGGAAGCCGCGCAACGGAAGCAAGACTGCCCCGGTGGACCCCGCTGGTAGCCCCGCGGCTGGCCGAGGGCCCTCCCAGACATACCAATCCGCGCGTGCTCCGGGACGGCCCCGAAACTCGCCCAGACGCCCCCAACACGTTTCGACCGAACTTTTTTCGGGAGAGCTCGGTGGAGCCATCGCGCCGAGGACGGCCACGAAACGCCGCCGCGCCCCTGGCGGGCCTTTGCCAGCCCCCGACGAGCTCCCAAGAGGGCCCCAAGAGACGCTCAAGACATCTCAGAGAAGCCCCCGAGGAGACACCGAAAAATGCTCTCAGGAAGGAGGAGGGGCGAGGGAGGGATCAGAAAAGAAAATAGGATGGCTGAGGAGAAAGAGGGCGCAGACAAGTCTGGGCGCCCATGACCCATGCCACTTCAGAAATAACATTGATATGGAACGGATCTGAATGCCGGCGTTATGCCCGCTGCGTTGCTGCGCTGGCGCGGCGGAAGGAGTTGCCGCAGGCAGCTGAATACCAACCGAACCTACTACCTACTACCTCAGCTTCGACATACTATGCTTTACACGCACACGTGCAAACGTACATAATGCACTCCTAGCAGTTCTAACGGCCCTCGGGAACTGCGCGATCTATGAGAGATCGTGCGGGCAACGCTCGTCAGGGTTCCTCAGAGTGTGCTGGTTCCAACACCAGCGCAACGCTGCTTTCATGCACTGCAGATCTGTGAAAATACCGCCGTAAGTTTTGGTCTTGCTGGCCGGCTTCGCCCCGGGGTAGAAAGCGATCCAGCATTTCCGAAAAGGAATCTTGTACGCTTGGCACCCCCTCACCTTCGGGCACAATGCAGCAGCGTCGCCCTTGCTCGACTTGCACAGGGCATGGGCCCCAGACTTGCTGACGGGAGTTGCGCCTGCCCCCGGCTTTTGAGCTGCGGGCCCCCGCGAGGGGGAAGGCGGCGCGAAGCATCCCAGGGTTGGGCCCCCCCTCGCATAATCTCGCATCCGATTGACTTTCGCCGCAGAAGTCTTCGCAGTCTGCTGGGATGTCTTGAAATGCTTCATGTCGAAAGTGTCAAAGATGCCCTCCATGATGGATGGCATCGGGGCAGCGGTCGAACTCCGCGGTTGCGCAGTAGGGGCTGATGTCACGGCTCAGCAAGGCACGTGCAATCACATCGTCCGGCTCTCCCTTCAGCAGGTGCCGGACCAACGCTTCCACCCTCTGTTCGATAGTCCTCGGCCTCGTCGCCTCGGGCATATCATCGAAGCTCATGCCCAAGGTTGCCGCCAACTTTCGCAGGTAGAAATTTGCGATGCCTGGGAAGCCCTGCCTCGCGACGGCCTCCAAGAGCTGCTGGGTGCGGCCAGTGGTGACCACGTATGCGCCCACCTGGGCGGGCTGCTTCTTCTTCGCCTTCAGGCGATCGAAATGCATGGTCAGAGGGGACTTTACAGCGACGTCGTGCACGGCCCAGTCCGTGAACTTCACGACGAAGTGCCACTCGCACCTGGCAGCTGCTGCACCATCCACCGAATAGGCCCCGTGGCCCCGCTCCGCGAGCGGCCAACCCAGGAAGCCGAACGCAGTCGTGGCCAGAACGAGCACAAGCTGGCTAGGCGCCTCTACGTGTGAAACGACAAGGCGAGGAACGAAGAACAATGCCTTCCAAGCAGTCCTCGCCATCACCCACTGCCCCTTTGCGTGCATGTGCAACAGGAGAGCGGTCCCAGCCAGAGTCCGCACCTTGCTCTCCCGCGTGAACGTGGGCCACGAGACGGGCCCGAGAATCTTCTTAAACTTCGTCCTGTCTACTGTTGGGCGAGCGCAAATCGCCTTGAACAAACTCTCTGGCAGCTTTTTGCCTACGATGGGGTCGCTTGGTTCCACGGCGATCTCGCTTCTCTCGAAGCGCGACATCTCTTCCTGCCTGTGCAGCTCGAACCACTGACGAACGATAGCCATTCTCTTGACCTTCTCACCTCGCTTCTTGACCACCCGGAAACCATTGTCGCATAGTGCGGAATGGCCGAAACCCTTGAAGGCGGAGAGCAGCGGCCCCGAGACCTTCGGAGGCACGACCTTGAAGTCGACCTCGGCAAGGAGGCCCAGGGTCTCGCGTGCAGGCACTGCGAACGGCCAACACAAGGCCGAAAGCAGCTCGGCAATCGATCGATCGCTGTGCATGCGATCCTCCGCCGCATACAAAGCCTCGCAAAGCTTTTTGGCATGGGCCAGGCCCTGCTTTTGTTGCGGTAGCGAGCCCACGAGCAAAGAGAAACAACCAGGAGGGGTGATCTTGGCATAGCCGGTCGTGGTCGATCGGGCGGCCACCATGGAAACCACCAGCTCGAACAAAGCCTTGCATGCCTCGTCATCGTGGGCTCGAACAGGGTTGTCCACCTTGCCCCACTCAGGGTTGTCGAAGACGATTTGCACGCCAATGTATTTCAAGACAGTGGTGTCGCACAGCTTTCCAAGGGCGTTCTTGCACGCGGCGTCGTAGGAGCCCGTGGACATGCGAATGGCATGAGATAGGATTGAATCCTCGCCCTTCAAAGTGAACATGGCCTCGCGGTGTGCATCGCAAAACGCCGAGCCAGCCGAATGCAGAATCCGACAGCGGAGCTGTTTTTCGTCGACGTCTAACAACCTGGCCGCCTTTTCCAACGTTGTCTCCTCCAAGCTGGCTGGTTCGGAAGGTCCCGCTGCGGGTGCCGGGGCTGCCTTCGCTTTCCCTTTTCCCTTGGCTTTCCCTTTGGCTTTCGCTGCGGGGACCGACCCAGCCGCGGATGAAGAAGCCGATGACGCCGAGGACGATGAGCTCGCAACTGCTGGCGTCGAAGCGCTCATCATGAAGCCAGGAATGGAAGCCATATCATGTTTGGCCGAAATCAAAGCGTAGCCATACACAACTAAACGACGATGCCACGAATGGTCCAACCCAGGCCACCTCCGGAACGACGAAAGCCGTCTTGAGCTTTTCTCGTGATCTGCCAGGTCGTCGTTGCCCAGGGCTTTCTCGCGGACCATCCTGAACACGTCGGCAAAATGCTCTTCAGTGCCGATTGGCTCGATACCCATGTCGGAGCAGAACGCATCGTACAGCTCCGCGAATAAGTCGTCCGTAGGTGTGGCGTGCTGATACCACTCCTCGGCCTTCTCGCGGAGCTTCTCGTAATGGGCGGCGGTTCTCCATGGACCGTGCTCAAAGTTCATGAACCAAATCGATTCCTGCACCAGTGGCCCATAACCGCACGCACCAGCGGCTCCCATGATGTCGTTGTCGCAATCGTGGAAGAAATCGGAGTGCCAATCGATCCGGAAGCCCATGCCAAAGATCAAGAAGTTCACCGCCGCGGTAACATCAGGGCCATGGTCGGTGAACAAGGAAAGGCGAGGGCGGTCGCCGACCACTTTTGGCACCTCCCACCGGGTTTTCTTGGTGACCCGGTCCTCCACTGCATAACGAACGGGGTGCACGCCATCGGGGAGGGCACAACCGATGGCATCAGCAGATTGCGGGATCGTGCGCCTAAGCTCGGAGGGGCCCAGAGGTCGAGAACGTCTCTCATCATTAGACATGAAGGCGTCCAGACCCAAACCGACACCTTCCAACATGTGATCTAGGGACATTATAAAATAGAACGCCTTCCTCCTCGTAATCTTGAAGGTGGCGTATTCCTTCTTGGACGTCTGCTCATCATCGTCGAGCTTTTTGTGCCTCCACAGAACCCTGGCGAATTTGCGTCTCCACAGCTCCTGCTCTTTCACTACGATGGGGTCGTCGGAGGCCCTAGCGGACTTCGTCAATGGAACGACCTCAGGGGCACGAACGGACGACAGTGAAACACCATGATTCTCCTTTCAAGTGGATTTGGGGCCCCATGGAATGCGCTGGTGTTGTGCGCACATACGTTTACACCCATATGTGCCCTATTGGCCCTCTGGGGATGAGATCCTGCCACTTGCATCCAATGCTTCTGCAAACACTCTGTGGCTCGGAAGGCCCGTGGATGAGAACAACTATGAAATGTAAAACCTGGGGCCTTCAGAGAAGACGGGCAACCCAAGTGGAAGGATGGAAGGGCTGCATGGGGTCACAAGACTTTGAGGGGGGTGCGGGACTCTAACGGAGTACTGCACTTTAAAGGGGCACGGACCTTTGACGGGGGCAAGTTCCGAGCACGGATGTGGCGACAGTGCTCCGCCGATTTCGGTGAGCGGCCAGTCCTCCAGGTTCCCGACTTTTCCTGTGCAGCGCCTGCGGTGAAAGGGATCCTCGCGGAAAGGCATCTCTGAGGCCTCGGGGGGGTTTCAAGGCGGCTACCAGAAGCCATTCGAGAACGCTATCGATGGCCCTGGAGGGCCCCCAGGGGGCACTGGAGGCGGGCTCTCCCAAGACGGCCTGGGAGACCCCTTGAGGGCCCCAAGAAGGCTCCAAAGGGGCCCCGAGAGCTTGGAGAAAGCCCAAAGGCCCCAACTCTATGCATAGACTTGAGCCTTTGGCGCCAAGTGGGCCTCTTGGAGCCGTCTTGGGGCCATCTTGGGGCCGCGCGGGGGCTCTCTCGGGCCCCTTTGAAGGCGCTGGGAAGGGCCCAAGAGGGACCTAAGAGGGCCCCAAGACGGCCCCAAGATGGCTCCAAGAGGGCCTCAAGAGCCTCCAGGAGCCCACGGGCTCCAATTCCATGCATAGACTTTGGCATTGGGCGCCATGGAATCCTCTTGGAGCCGTCTTGGGGCTCTCTGGGAGCCCTCCTGGGGCATTCTTGGGCTCCTCTTGCAGCCCTTCTGGGCCCCCCTCAAGCAGCATTCGAAGGTCCTGGAGGCCCCCGAAAGGGCCCCGAGGAAAGCCCTGGAGGATACAGAACCGAGCCCCACAAACACAGACGGATCAGCGTCAGCTTCGAATGACGCTCCGAATCCGGGGATCAGCCCCCCGCGAACCCCCATCACGCCCACTGGCGCTTTTACCCTCGCGTCCCCCTCCCTCCCACCTCGCCCCGTTCCCTCTCGCCCCTCACCTCCTTCCCTCCACTTCCCAGGTCAAACCTCCCCCATGCCCTCGCGCGCAATCATCTTACCACTCCCTGCCAGCAGCCCTCCTTAAGCAAGCGCTCCTCCTCCTCCTCCTCATCCCCTCCCTCCTCCTAACCGTCCTCCTCTTCATTATCCCATCCCTTTCCATGCCCCTCGCAGAATGCCGCCCCCTCCCGCCTTCCCCCATGCGCCTCGGGAAATGAGGGGCCAAGGAGGGGGCGCGTGCAATGCCGAGGGGTCCGGCGCGAGAGCTCTCGGGCACCGCGCCCTGGGCGACGTCGCGCGACATCGCGAACGCACACGCGCAACCGACGGGAAACTGTAATGCAGAAATATTCACTGCGTGGAGCTCCCCATATGTGCATCTACTCGCATGGACCTGTCCGCCGTGAATGTCTAGGCGCAAGAGCTTTCGAATATTAACAGGCTTCAGTTGTGACGGTCTGGACATCAATCTAACTGCGAATGAATTGGAGTGTGAATGAGCCTCAGTAGTACGAGCGCGTCTCTGTGCATGAGCCTGGGGCCTCCTGGGGCCTCCTGAAACCTACTGGGGCTTCCTGGGGTCTCCAGGAGCCTCTTGGGACCTCCTGGGACCTCCTAGGAAGGTTTCGTGCCCCAGGAGAGGCGCAATCTATAGCAACAGACGTACATAAAACATTGCGGATTAGAGCCACAGGAGAAGGGCAATCTATAGGAACACGCGTAAAACACCAAGGACTCGTGCCCCAGGAGAGGCCCAATATATAGGAACATGAGTAAAACATTTAGGATTGTGTACACAAGAGAAGGACCATCTATAGAAACATACGTAGAACATCAAAGAATCGTGCTCCAGGTGAGGCCCAATCGATAGGAGCATACGTAAAACACATGGGATTGGAGCCACTCCTGTTGCCTTCTGAGGCCTCCTGCTCCTGGGGCCTCTCGGGGCCTCCTGTTGCCTTCCGAGGCCTCCTGGCGCTTCCTGTTGCCTCCTGGGGCCTCCTGTGGTTTCCTGAGGCCTTCTGGAGCTTCCTGGGGCCTCCTGGAGCCTCTTGGGACATCCTGTGGCCTCTTGAGTCTTTCTGTGGCCTCCTGATGCCTCCTGGTACCTCATGTGGTCTCCTGGGGCCTCCTGGAGTCTGGCCCACCTGGGGGGTGAAAATTAGCGCCTCGCTCGAGACATCCTCCAAATCTGCTCCGAAAGCGAAGGATTTTGGGCCCAGAAACAAGCAAACCGCCTGAGACATCCCCACAAAATGGCCGCGAACGAGCCCGTGCAACCACCCCTGGCGGCTCCCCTTAGGGCCACGAGCCTGGCCACCAAAACAAGCAAACCGATCGAGACATCCTCAAAGTCTGGCCCACCTGGGGGGTGAAAATGAGCGCCTCGCTCGAGACATCCTCCAAATCTGCTCCGAAAGCGAAGGATGTTGAGCCCAGAAACAAGCAAACCGCCTGAGACATCCCCACAAAATGGCCGCGAACGAGCCCGTGCAACCACCCCTGGCGGCTCCCCTTAGGGCCACGAGCCTGGCCACCAAAACAAGCAAACCGATCGAGACATCCTCAAAATCTGGCCCACCTGGGGGGTGAAAATGAGCGCCTCGCTCGAGACATCCTCCAAATCTGCTCCGAAAGCGAAGGATGTTGGCAAGACAAACAGGCAAACCGCCTGAGACATCCCCACAAAATGGCCGCGAACGGGCCGTGCAACACCCCTGGCGGCTCCCCTTAGGGCCACGAGCCTGGCCACCAAAACAAGCAAACCGATCGAGACATCCTCAAAATCTGGCCCACCTGGGGGGTGAAAATGAGCGCCTCGCTCGAGACATCCTCCAAATCTGCTCCGAAAGCGAAGGATGTTGGCAAGACAAACAGGCAAACCGCCTGAGACATCCCCACAAAACGGCCGCGAACGGGACCGTGCAACACCCCTCGGCGGCTCCCCTTAGGGCCACGAGCCTGGCCACCAAAACAAGCAAACCGATCGAGACATCCTCAAAATCTGGCCCACCTGGGGGGTGAAAATGAGCGCCTCGCTCGAGACATCCTCCAAATCTGCTCCGAAAACGAAGGATGTTGGCAAGACAAACAGGCAAACCGCCTGAGACATCCCCACAAAACGGCCGCGAACGGGACCGTGCAACACCCCTCGGCGGCTCCCCTTAGGGGTGCTGAAACCAGCGCCCCGCCTGAGACATCCTCGCAATCTGCTGTTTATCGAATAAGTCAGACAATGAGAAGGTCTGAGTATGAGTAATTCTGAGTATGAGTAAGTCTGTGTATGAGGAACTCTGAGTAAAAGGAGGAGGAGAAGGAGGAAGTCTGAGTATGAGTAAGTCTGAGTATGAGTAGGTCTGGGTATGAGTAGGTCTGAGTATGAGTAAGTTAATGTGATCAGGTCTGAGTATGAGTGAGTCTGTGTATGAGTAAGTCTGTGTATGAGTAAGTCTGTGTATGAGTGAATCTGAGTATGAGTGAGTCTAAGTAGGAGGAGACGAGAAGCGGGGAGGAGGAGAAGAAGAAGGAGTAGGAGGCGTCCAAGTAATTCGCCGGCCCAACGGGCCAGAGGCGTGCTAAGATCTCCGGTAACTGCTCTACAATGTTTCTACTTCGCGCGCGCGGGGCGGCCCCTGGGGGTCCCCAGACGAAAAGTACCCCGACCAGGTCCCGGCCGGTCCCCGGCAAGGTCCCCGGCAAGGTCCCCGGCAAGGTCCCCGCAAGGTCGGGCCAGAGATGCCGGAGCCCTGTTACAGGGCCCCAGGACGGGCCAAGAGGCCCCCAAGAAGCCTCCAAGACGGTCCAAGAGGGCCCCGAGACGGCCAAAGATCGCCCGAAGACGCCCAACAGGGCCCCAAGACAGCCCAAGAGGCCTCCAAGACGCCCCAAGGGCCTTCCAAGAGGCCTCCGAAGAGGGCCCCAAGAGGCCAAAATCGTTGATTTTCATTGTTTTTTTCGCTGTTTTTTGCGTTCTGGCTTTTTCGGCTTCCGGACGCTCCAAGACGGCCCAAGAGGCCCCCAAGACCGCTCCAAGACGGCCCATGAGGCTCCCAAGACGGCCCCGGAACGGCCCAGGAGGGCCCCCAAGACGGCCCAAGTGCCGCCCAAGACGGACCAAGAGGCCCCAAGACGGGCCCAAGAGGGGCTCAAGAGGGGAACCGAGAACTGAAAAATCGAGCCCTCCGCCCCAGAAGGCGCCCAGGAGGCCCCAAAAAGGCCCCAAGAGGCCCCCAAGAGGCCCCCAAGACGCCCCAAGAGGCCCAAAAGAGGCCCAAAAGAGGCCCCAAGAGGCCCCAAAACGGCCCCCAAGAGGCCCCAAAACTCGGCTAGCCCACAACTGTGCGACAATATGGGCCGGCGGAATGAGCGAAGCGATTAAATAACAAGAACCCCATCTTAGGATATGGGGAAAAAAATCCTGCATTGCAGATTTTCAAGAGTCCCGCAAAAATGCTGCATTAAAAAAAAAACTGCAATGCAAACAACAAATCCTGCAACCCATAGAAAAAGTGAAACGCGACGTCCGCTTGCGCAGCCGTCCCATTCCCTGCGATCTGGTGTTCGGCCGGTGGTGGGGGGCACAAATCAAATCCAAACGCAATCGTTTCGCATCGCCGCGACCTGCGGGCATAACCGCGCAGCGGACTGCCGTTTATGCGAACTGACGGCGCCGATCAAGATGTCCTTCGTGTTCGCCATGGAGCCGTCGACCACCACCGACACCTGCCTCTCCTCAGTGTACTCGTTAAAAGCCTTCGCGAGGTACCGGGACATCGTTGCCAACGCCAGTTCCCTCTGGTTGTCTTGCCGCGCGGGGGGGGGCCGCTGGTGCACGCCGCTGGACCGCCTCCGCTTCGTCGGGCCCGCAACGACAGCATCGGTGGTCGACAACGCGTCGTCAATCCTCCTGGCTCTCTTCTGCGTCTGCAAGATCGGAAGGCCCAGAGGCAACGCAGGTAACTCCATTGACCTCAAATTCCTCGCGATATGCATGGCCACGCTGCGGACCAGGCTGGCGTACCACTCCTTGCACTCCTCGGAGGTGGATCCCATGCGACCTCGCCTAGACTGGCCCCGAGAACATCAGCAACGAAGGACGCCAGCAGTGTCATCGCCTTCTTCTTGCGCTCGCCCAGCATCCACTGCTGCCACGAGACCATCATGAACATCAGCAGCTCCACGGATATCGTGTACTCCTGCATCTCGAAGCCAGTGAGCACGTAGCCAGGCTTCGCCTCCGCGCTCTTGAGGTTCCTGCGGAGCTCGTCGGCATCTAGACCGTGGAACTCACAGAGCGCCAGCCTCTTGTCTTTCGTGTCCTTGAGCCAGTCGTGCAAGTAGAAAGTGCCCCCGTGCCCCAGAGTCACCACGAAGTCCCGCAAGTTCACGAACACCCTCGGTCCGTTAGGTTTCTCCGAGTTCTCAAACAAGTAAACTTTCGTAGAAAGGACGGTGCGTTTGCTAACATCTTGACTGTCTATGTACTTGAACGTGTGCCGTTGCATCGATGCTGGGCGCCAGGCGGGGGCGGGTCGCGATCGCTGCGCCGCTGTCTGCCCCAGCGGCTCGAGCCAAAACGGCGACGGCACTCCCCTCTCACTCTCTAGCGCCCCCGCCGGGCAGTAGGCAAGCACGGGAGTCGCCGATGACAGAGGCGGGCTAGCCGGCGAGCACGCGGGGCGCGCGCGGGCGCCCCGTCGGTCTGCGGCGCAATGCGCTCTGCGAGAGTCCCTCTGGAAACTGCAACCTGTGCCGCTCAACAACGCCCCCATCGAGACATCGGCCACTGCCTCTCAACAGAACGGAGGGGGTCGCCCCGGCAACGAACATCCAAACGCCGCCAGGTGAAGAAGGGGGTGCACGTCGCGCCCAAGAGGGCGCGAGACAAGACACACGCCAGCTCAACATCACAAGTCGCCGTTTTCACTCCCTCCATCACGCGACACGCGTCGCCCAAAACGGTCGGCAGATCCTGACTGCATCTTGGGCAATGTCGCAACGTCTGTGCGTATGTTGCCGATGCGCAGGACCAAAAAAAGATAGCACCAATCCTACCCTGAAGCTGCCATTGCTCTCCTGCCCTCTGTTTCAAGATGTCATGGTCAACGTCGCTGCTGCCTGCGCCACGCCCTGAACTCTCATGCGCTGTCTACGCGCGCTGCGCCCGTGTGCGACGCGCGCCAAGGAATGCATGCGAGAGCAGACGCGCTATTGCAAATATGAGTTTGATTATGCTGCTGGAGGCCCTGTCCAGCGCCAACTATCGCTGGCGGCGCTAAGCATGTGGCTGGTGGGCCGCGTGACATGACATGCTGCGGGGCTCTGAGCAGGGTGCGACATGGTATGTCGTCGGGAACTTGCACGTTTGAGATGGCGCCGTTTGGGCGACGACGTAAATGATGTGAACCGCGCTTCTGTGTTACTATGACTATGCGCTACAACTTCCACAAAGCACGCAAACCACGAGAAGACAACGTTACCCCTTTCTAAGCACTGGCAGATCAGTGCAGCGCGCCGCCCACGCCTGATGATAACAGCCTGGGGCTGCGTGCGCTGGTTTTTTTGTTTTAAAGTCCTGCGCTGCCATGCGCTGCGGGCCCTCACTGCCCTGCAAATCTCTGTCTAAGCCGGAGCCGCAGCGGCGGGCGGCGGCGCCTCGTCCACCTCGCCGTCGGCCGCAGCAGCCGCAGGGGCTGCATCGGCGCTGCCAGCCGCCACAGCCGCGCCGGTCACTCCGCGACGATCGGAGGGGCGACGGAGCAGCTGGCGGCCCAAACGCGGAAAGTTGGCGCAGAGCGTGCAGGTGTCCTTCGGGGTGGACACGCTGGCGCTGCACCTGCTGAAGTTGTTCTTGATCTCGATGCCAGCCCATGGGTCAGGGTCCCCGTTGAGCACGTCCGCGTCAATAGGCGTCGTCTGGTTGAGCAGCTTGCGGCGCACCTTGATGTCGTCCGGGGCCTGGGCCGTGTCCATATGAAGTGGCCCAGATCCCCGCAGTCGATCTCCTGGCCAAACGCGGGGATCGGGAAGTCCTTCAAACGGGAGCCGAGGTCCTCGTAGGTCTTCTGGGCGTCCTCGAACAACGTCTTCTTGTGGGTTTCCCCGACGCGGTCGAGGGTCTCGCCGAACATGCGGATGTCCAAGCCCGCCTCCACCATCTCCTGCATCTGCTTCTGCCCGACGCGCCCCAAGCGACCGTTCAGGGTGGGCTCCGCGAAGCCGAGGAAGTCCCTCAGCAGGGCTGCGCCCCAGTTTTTGTAGACAAGAAGGCCCCTGCGCAAGTTGACGTCCTCGGGAATGACGATGGGGGGAGTGTCCTCGGGTTCGTCGCCAGCGGGCTCGGCGCCGCCGCCGCTCCTGCGCCTCTTCCGGGTCGTGGCCAGCTGGGTAAGGGTCTGGCCCGATTCCTCGATCTTGCGCTTCTCCTCCAAGTAGGACTCCCCCGTGGAGATGAGCAGCTGCTGCACCTCGAGACTGTCGGCCGTGAGTTCGCTCAGCTCCTTCATGTTCGCTTCCATCGGCGTCTTGAACTGCTTCACGAGCTGCTGGGAACCCATCGCTGCAACCTTCGGGGAACGGGTCGGCCCTGATGGTTTGATGGCGCAAGTTGCACGGCTTATCGGTCTGAGCAGACAGGCTACGGCATTGAACCCATATGGGCGATGACCCCGATATGCCTAAGATTCAAGCCGGCTGACGGGCACCTGCCTACGAGCAGGCATTGCAACCGAAAAAGGTGCACCTAGGTGGTACTTCGTTGTTTTAATACTGTTGTGTATGTGTGAAACTGCCAGACCTGCATGGTCAACGCAGATCCTGATCACAGAATTGGCAATCCGACTTGCCGTCATACGTTTGAGCTGGGAACGCAAACTCAAAGAGCGACCCGGAAGTGCAAACCCTCAAGCAGGAGCACAAACTATGTACACTGGCAGGCCGAACTGTCTGCTCCATGTGGCTGGCATTCCGAGCTCTGAACCCTAACCGAAGAGTCGAAGTTGTACTCCAAAGTGGGAGTGCCGTACACCCGACGTGTCAAACCGAACTGCAAGTCTGCCACCGCGCTTGCAGCACGCCGAGGCGTGTTAGAGTGCTTGTCTGGTATCTCGCGGGGTCCTTCAGTATTTCAGGCCGACCCCCATCCCACCTCTCACCGACCACGAACAGATCAGGCCCCCTATCGCGTCACTCCACAGCGTGTTGATCTGCCTTCGGCGACCCCACAGGAAGAGGAATAGAAGGAGGGGCAGGAGGAGGAGGAAGAGGGAGAGAGAGAGAGAGAGAGAGAGAGAGAGAGAGAGAGAGAGAGATGATATTTCGCCGAGGGGGAACCGATTTTCATAGGGACGTCGTTCTGGTTTTATTCGGGTGCGTTTTTCTGCTGGGGCAGGCCTGCTGACGTAGAGGGGAAGGAGGGTGCAATGATGAGGGCCTGGAGGGGGTCATGATGGGGATGATGCCTAAGATGCAGATCGGAGGCGCGGCTTCCACAAGGGCGTCGCGCTGGTTTAATTGGGGGGCGGGTTTTCCAGGGCAGACATTACGACATAGAAGGAAATGGGGAGGTGCGCTGATGATGGCGGGAAGGGGCGAAGATAGGGATGAGGTTTCAGACGCGAATGAAGACGACGAGCCGGCAGGGGGGAGGTGGAGGGGAAGGAAAGAGGAGGGGGGGGGATGGGAGCAGAACTCGCTGCAGGCAATTTCGGAAGTCACTGGGAATGGCCTTAAGGCATCTTGGGGCTTGCTGGGGACATCTTGGAGCCTGTTGGAGCTGACTGCGCCGTATTACGATGGTCTTGGGGCGTCGTGTGCCCGCTTCGGGCCCACCTTTGATTTCTTCTCCCATCCTCCTCCCCCTCCTATCCCGAGTCTCTCCCTCCCCCCGCTGGCCCTCGTCTTCATGCGCTTCATCAATCCCGACCTTATTCCTCATTCCCCGCGCGCCCTCATCGTCGCACCTCTCTTTCCCCTGTGCGACAAAACGTCTGCCTTGGAGAAGCCGCCCCCGAATTAAACCAGCACGACGCACGTATGAGAACTACTCCCCCGATCCGCATCCTGAACCCCATGCCCATCATTATCCCCTCCATGCCCTCATCATCGCACCCCTCCTTCCCGTCTACGTCAGCAGGCTCGCCCAGCAAACAAAAGCACCCGAATAAAACCAGAACGACGTCCCTATGCAAATCCATCCCCTCGGCGAAATCTCATCGGTCACTCTATGTCTCTCTCTCCCTCTCTCTCCCTGCCTCCTCCTCCTCATCCTGCCCCTCCTTCTGCTTTTCTTTCTGCTCCCATCGTCCCCCCATTCCTCCTTCCCCTCCCCTCCCCCCCCTACAGGCCCCATCGTCTTCATCCACGTCCTTAAACCCGTCCCCATCCTCATACTCTTCACGCCCTCAGCATCGCACCCCCTCCCCTTCCCTCTATCTCAGAATGTTTGCCCTGGAGAAGCCGCCCCCGAATTAAACCAGACCGACGCCCCTATGAAAACCAGCACCCCCAGACCGCATCCTGAGCCCCATCCACATCCCAATCCCTCCCGTGCCCTCATCATCGCACCCCTCATTCCCCTCTGGGTCAGCACGCCCGCCCTGCAAAAAACGCCCCCGAATAAAACCAGCACGACGTCCCTATGAAAACCAATCCACCGATCCGCATCCTGACCCCCATCCCCTCCTCATCCCCGTCATGCCCTCAGCATCGCACCCACCTTACCCTCCTACGTCAGCATGCTTGCCCTGGGTAAGACGCGCCCGAATAAAACCAGCACGACGCCCCCATGAAAACGCCCCCCCTTCCGCATCCTCAACCCCATCCCCGTCCTCATCCCCGTTATGCCCTCATAGTCGCACCTCCCCTTCCCCTGCACGTCAGAATGCTTGCCCTGGGAAAACCGCCCCGAATAAAACCAGAACGACGT
>CAUYUJ010016127.1:817064-819564 GCA_963575745.1 Prorocentrum cordatum
CTACTACTACTACTACCACTACTACTACAATTACGACTACTACGTCTACGAGCACTACCACTATTATTGGTGCAAAGAAAGTTACTCCTACTACTCGTACGACGACGACGACGACGACGACGACGACGACTACTACTACTACTACTACTAGTATTGCAACCACGACTACTACTACTACTACTACTACTACTACTACTACTGATACTATTACTACTACTACTACTACTACTACTACGACTACTACTACGACTACTACTACTACTACTACTACTACTGCTACTACCACCACTACGGCGGCTACTTCGACGACTACGACTACTCCTACTACAGATAGTACTACGACGACTACTACTGACAGTACTACGACTACTACTACTACTACTACCACCACAACTACTACTACTACTACTACTACTGCTACTGCTACTGCTACGACTACAAGTACTACTCGTACTACCATACTACTACTACTACTACTACTACTATTATTATTACTACTACTACTACTAATAATACGAATACAAATACTACTACTACTACTTGTATTTATACTACGATGACGATTACTTCTAATATGAATACTACTACTATTACTACTACTACTACAATTACTACTACTACTACTACTACGACGACTACTATTACTACTACTACTACTACTACTACTACTACTACTACTACTACTACTACTACTAACACTACGACGACTACTTCTACTACGATTGCGACTACTACTACGACTATTCCCACTATTCTTACTACTACGACTACGGCTATTACTACGACGCCTACTACTACTACTACTGCTACTACTACCACCACCACTACTACTACTACTACTACTACTACTACTACTACTACTACTCCTGCTGCTGCTACTACTACTACTACTACTACTACGACTACGACTACGACTACGACTACGACTACGACTACTACTACTACTACTACTACTACTACGACTACCAGTACTACTACTACTACTACCACTACTATTACTACTACTACTACCACTACTACTACTACTACTACTAGTACTACTGCTAGTACTAGTAGTACTACTACTACCACTATTACTGCTAATACTACTACTACTACTAGTGTTACTGTTACTACTACTACTACTACTACTACTACTACGACTACGACTACTACTACTACTACTACTACTACTACTACTACTACTACTACTACTACTACGACTACGACTACGACTACGACTACTATTATTACTACTACTACTACTACTCCTATTACTACTACTACTACTACTACTACTACTACTACTAAGGTCACACTTGACCTATGGTCTGGGAGGTTTGGAATTGGGTTTGGGTTTGGGCGGGCGACTTCCGTATTGGAATTCAATCGGAAGCCATCTATCGGAATGTAATACGCAATCCAACAGGAACGCCTCAAATTAATTCCAGTTAACAACAAGGCTGCAATAACACTGTACTGCAATATTAATCAGAATTGAACCCGAATCCAATAGGATGCGTTCCTAGCGGAATCCAACAAAGAATCCATGAATTGCTTTGGAACGTATGAGAAACCATAGGAACCGGCCGTAGCCGAAGTGTGAAACACCGAATCCCAAGAAGTTCTTCATACGCTGACTTTGAAGGCCCAGCCAAAGTACCGGCCACAAGTGCGCAGGGACCACTGCAAAGCCATGCTGAGCTTTGCGCAGCCCCGCGAAGCCCTGCTGCAGTCTGCTAAGCCCTGCTCAGTCCTGCTGACGCCCTGCTGGGCTGCGCTAAGCCCTGCAGCGCCCTGCTGGGCTCTGCTAGGCCCTGCATCCTCGCGTACGCCTCGCCCCGTCAAGCTTTGCGAAGCTCTGCTAAACAGGGCGTAGCCCTGCTGGCCCTTGGTAAGCATTGACAAACCCTGATAAGCCCTCGTAAGGCTTGGGAAGTCCTGGTGAGCTTTGGCAAGCCCTGCTAAGACCAGCTGTGTTATGCTAAGTCCTGGTGAGTTCTGCTGAATTCTGCTGACCTCCCCCCCCGTCCTCTGCCTGATTAGCATCAGCAACCCCGTCGTGGCCATCGCCGCGGACATCATCATCTCCTCGCTCGCCGTGCTCCAAGAGTCCCCCAGGATTGCCCGCGACCCGTGAGGACCCCAATGGCTCACCCAAGAAGGCCCCGACGGGCCCGAATGAACATATTACGTCGGGTATATGTCTCTTTACAAGCTGAGGCCTTCCCGCTCCGGCAGGCGCCAAAGATGGCCCCGCCGATTCTGATGGCGGCCCCAAGACGGCACAAGAGGCTGTCGAAACGCCCCACGAAGCCCCCGAAAAATCTCGAAGACGGCTCCAAGGGCCCTCAAGACTGCCCCACGAGCTCTCAGCGCCCCCATCGGAGGCTCTCAGAAGCCTTTCGGTAGCTCCCAGGCTCGTCTCGGGAGATTTCACAAGCCTCCAGGGAATGTTCAGAGGACTCTCGGGACATCTGAAGAATGCCCGGAAGACTCGAGGGAGCTCTCTGAGGCCTTT
>CAUYUJ010016127.1:824564-826065 GCA_963575745.1 Prorocentrum cordatum
ATGGTATGGGGGCTGAAATCTGCAACCCAATTCCACTTCTTCGGCCTGGAGCGTCGAAAACACGCGCCATGCACAGGTTGTCTGTCTATGTTGGAGCCCAGGCGTTGCACCCAGAGTGCACAACTCACCGTAAGGATATGCTTTCATGATGTAGATATTGTGGATGTGAATATGTGTTCGCGCTGGCCATCGAAACTGACTGATGATGATGCAGGAAACTAACATGCAAAAAGTATTCTTGGGAATGCTGCCCATCCTTGCCGTCGGTTCCGACTTGCGCAGGGCAAAAGGGTCAGGTCTGCAGACACCCAGGAACGGGCGTCAAAAGGTGCAACCACTCTGCACGCTCTAACCGCGCACTTTGACCGCCACCCTTGGTGCACTCCCTTGACGCCCCCCCCCCCTTGATGACCCCCCCCCCTTGACGACCCCCCCAGATTCCCCCCTCCCCCTTGACGTCCCCGCTATGGTGGTCCTGCAGAGGAGGGCGCTCTCTGACTCTCAGCTCTGCTCAGGTTTCGACTGTAAACGAATGTCGGGGGCGCGCAAAGATGGACAAGCGATCTATGCATTTGGCGCGCGGTCGCCAAATCCATGGATCGGGGGAGGTGCCCTCCCCAAAATGCGACCGGTGCCGCCTCCTTCGGCGGCGGAAATCCGGGATTTCCCACAGAAACGGGCCCCGTCGCTAACCCACGCCCCCTTGATACATATCTGCGATCGCCTGAGAATAACCTTCGGGGGTCTGCGAACACGGGTCAATCAGACCCGGGTCATCAGGAAACCAAACCAACGCAGCTGCGTAAAAACAACAAAACACAAGATACAGATAAAAATAATGAGACACATAAGAAAAAAAAAAAAAAACAAAAAAAAAAAAAAAAAAAAAACAATAAACAACAAAAAAAGAATGAAAAAAATCAAAACAAAAAATAACGAAAAAAAAAAGGACGAAAAAATGAAACGCAGGCTTCGCAAACCAGGGGAACATAAAAAAAATCTCACAAAAAACTTGAAAAATAATAACAAAGGAATACAAACAAGAAAAAAATCAAAAAAAAAACCATACAAATAAGCCAATAGCGCCAGCCGTCTCGCGCGGCCACAGCGGCTCGCTAACCCGGTCACCAGAAAAAAAAAAAAAAAAGAACGAAAAAAAAAAAAGAAAAAACAAAAAAAAAGAAAAAAATAAAAAAAAAGACAAAGAAAAAAAACAATAAAAAGCCAGAGGGGGTCTTCGCAGGATCCTCCAGGATCCCGTGCCCTGGCTGACCCCCGTTTGCAGTGACCCCCGTCTCTTGAGCCCCGAGGCCTCCTGACTCCCGGCTGTCTGGATCCCCCGACGCCCCCCCCAGGAGGAAGAGAAGGAGGAGGAGGAGGAGGAGGAGGAGGAGGAGGAGGAGGAGGAGGATGGGGGCCACTTGCTGCAAATGCAGGAGCAGCACCAGGAAGGGGGGAGAAGCACGGGGCGCTGCTGCTGCTGCTGCTCCTCCTCCTCCCC
>CAUYUJ010016127.1:826165-840324 GCA_963575745.1 Prorocentrum cordatum
ACGCGCGGGCCAAGCACGGACCATGCACAGACCAGGCACGGTCCAGGCACGGCCCCCTTCTGGCAAGATGTCCACCTGTGTACTTCTAGCAGATTTCTTGCGTCGCCCGCCTCCTTCTCCTCGTCTTCCTACTCCTCCTACGTATTCCAACTCCTCTGCGTCCTCCTCCTTCTCCTCCTCCTCGTCCTCCTCCTCCTGCTCATAATCCTCCTCCTCGTCCTACTCTCCTCTCCTCCTCCTCCTCCTCCTCCTCCTCCTCCTCCTCCTCCTCCTCCTCCTCTCCTCCTCCTCCCTTCTCCTCCTGCCGTTCTCCCCTCCGCTTCTCCCACTCTCCCTTCCTCCTCATCCCTCCTCCTCCTGGCAAGACATCCACTTGTGGACTTCTTGCGACCCTCCTCCTCCTCCTCCTCCTCCTCCTCTCCTCCTTCTTCCTCCTCCTCCTCCTCCAACTCCAACTCTTCCTCCTCCTCCTCCTCCTCCTCCTCCTGCTTCTCCTCCTCCTCCGGGCATGGAGTCGATGTGTGCACTTCTTGCGGACTCAATGCGTTGCGACCTCCTCCTCCTCCTCCGCCTCCTCCTCTTGCCCTCTCGGCCTCCTCCTCCCCTCCTCCTCTCCGCCTCCTCCTATTCCTACTCCTCCTCCGCATCCTGGTTCATTCCGCCACCAGGGGGCCCCTTGGCACGGCGAGGCGTGGCAGAACGCCTAATCACAGGGTCTGTCGAGTATTCCTTGGACCCCTCCCTCCTCGCAGCACGCTTGCGCGTGCACTCCCCCTGGTCCCGGAGCTCCCTGGTCGCCCCGACGCCTCCGTGGCGCTCTCCGTTGCGTCCGAGCTGCCCGAGATGGCTTCCAAGACGGCCCATGCAGGCCACCCAGGCCGCTGAACTGGTCTAAGGATGCCTCCAGTGCGGGCAGTAGCTATATCCAGATCCAGGGCGTCTTGGACTTTCGTGGAGGGGCCGAGGCGCACTGGACGTGGACAAAATTCGAGCCTCTAGGAGGGGCCTGACTTGTTATCCATGTCCAGTGCTCCTCGGCTTTCTGGGGAAGGGAGCCCGAAACCCCAAGCTGCAGTGGATATGGCCACAAGTTTTGCCCGCATCCAGGGCAGCCTACGATGGCCACAAGACGGCCCAGGATGGCCTCAAGACTGCCCAGGCTGCTCTAGAGACGGCCTGCACGGGATTGAAGACAAGCGTCAGCAGCAAGGCCCAGGGATGCCGAAATCATGGAGTACTCTGACGTGGTTGAGATCTGTTCGCCTTGTCGCCTTTCCGGGCTTCCTTCGGCTCAATACGGCCCAAGGGGCCCCCAAGATTGCCCCACGACGGTCCAAGAGGACCGCAACATGACCCAAGAGGCCTCCACGGCGGCCTCAAGACAGCCCAAGAAACCCCTGGACAGCCCACAAAGGTACCCGCAGCTGAGCACGGGACGCCCCATGAATGTTCTCGGATTCGATTCTCATGAATACGCCCTCTGCTAGAAAGCTATTTCAAGGGGTCGGCGGATGTGGCGCAAGCCTGTAACATCTGGGCCGACATGCCCTCGCCCTGCGGCCGACTCCGGGACGGCGCACGGGGAAACAAATGCTGCCCGCGATCGGCAGACCGTCTGCCCGACCCAGCCCAGGGGAAGACGGGAGCGCCTCGAGGCAGCAGGGCACGCCAAGAATTGGGGAGGAGGACCAAGACGACGACGAAGACGACGTCGACGACCACGACGACCACGACGACGACGACGACGACGACGACGACGACGACGACGACGACGACGACGACAACGACGACGACGACGAGCGGGTGCCATATTTTCGGCTTCCGGGGGGCCCTTGCCGGCCCCTTGGATTAGGACACGGCTACGGGTGAAAAGCTGGCCCCCGGAAAGGGGTCCAGACCTGTGGGGGTCCGCGCCAGGAGAAAACATTAAGTTGGAGCTCTGGGGTCGTTCAGCGCCACCCGAACGGGGACGTGACTAACCGACGCTGTGTCCAGTGCCCCTGCGAGCCCTGCCCCTCCCCGATGCGGGGGTAAGGTTAAGTCGCGCATGTCCCCCTACAGGGGGATTTTTGGGGGAAAATTGGAAAACACTCAAAAATATTACACAGTGGTCAAACAATACTCCAAAAATAGTCCCCATACTATTTTTCGACTATTTTCGAATATTCCCACTGTAGAGGGACAGGCCCGACTCAACGTTAGCGGGCACCAGGGAGCTCAAAACACACACGGCTGGACCCACGCGTGGAACATCCAGAGGCCACGCGTTGGCCACATCTGTGGAAGCCTGGCGCACATGGCAATGGAAAGGCCCAGCGATGGAAAGACACCTATGGCCGACGCCTGCAAATCCTTGACCAAACATGTTGATGCATCGCGTTTACTTCCGCCGCCTTCCGCCGAGCTTCCGCCAGCGAGCCCGCCGCCGTGTTACTTCCGCCGGCCTCCGACGCACTTCTACCAACTTCCGCCGACGGCGAAGATGTGTCTAAGGCGGGGCCTGTCAAGGAACGCCCCACGCGTACTTCCAGCTCTCGCCCACGCCGTCCGCACCATCCTCATGAGTATCCAGTGCCCCCCGCAGATGCCCCCCCGAAGACCCCGGACGCCCTTATTCCGATATTCTTGCACGATGTGGATCCCAAGAGGTCTGGACCCCTGCCCCGGGACCGCCTTCTCCTCCCTTGTGAAAGTCCCGGGGCCTGGTGAGGAACTTCAGCGAGCTGACGGCCCTGCTCAGCCTGAGGCCCGGGACACTCACGGATCGACGCGCCTCGAAACATGCAGCAGAGAAATGGGGTCCAGGGCTCTGGCTGAGTTTCGCCACGATGCTGCACATTTGCAGCGACGCCGGATCTCAGGGAAGGAACGCCGAAGAAGGAACGAGGGGGCTTTCCTGACCACGCCGGCCCTCGGCCACGCACAGGCTTGCGGGCCTCGATCTGAGGAGCGGCCCGCCTGAACGTTTGTCGCGTCGCACCGCGGCACAGGCAAGGCGCAATGCGCACGCGCGCTCTCGCGAGCCAGGCTATGGCAGGCACTGTCATGCCCGGCGGCAGGAGGGAGCGACCTGGACTAGGTCGGGCATGTCTCTCTACAGGTGTATATATATATAAATATAAATATAAAAAAGAAATGCCCCCACAATGGGCAGAAATAGTCAAAACATCGTCCCCATCTGATTTATAACTATTGTTGAACGTTCCTCCTGTAGAGGGACAGACCCGACTTGAACATGGGCGGAGCGCGGCCGCGGAGGCCACAGAGAGAAGGAGAGAGGGCAGTCGCAGCACGAAGACCCTCGACTGGCGTGGCCGGGCGGCCAGCCTGCGCTGACGCGGCCTGGCGGGGGCCGCGGGGCGGCATCGGGGCCACACCCACAGGCTGAGGCGCAGATCCTTTCTCTCAGCGGCTGGACTGTGCCCGCGCCCCGCGGCCCGAAATGGGGAGACGCACGCCCCGTGCGGCAGAACGCAGGGCCACGATCCCGAGGTCTGCACGGCGCGACGACGTCGAGCTGGCCCGCTCTGGGTGCGCCCGATCCGGCCGCGGCCGTGCGCGAAAGTTGCAGCGCCTGGATCTCAGGAGCAGGAGGAGGAGGGAGGAGGAGGTGGAGGAGAAGGATGAGACGAAAGAAAAAGAGGAGGAGGAAGAGGAGGAGAAGAATGGGGGAGGTGGAAGAGGAAGAGGAGGAGAAAGAGGAGAAGGAAGAGGAGGAGGAAGAGGAAGAGGAGGAGGAGGAGGAGGAGGAGGAGAAAGAGGAGGAGGAGGAGGAAAAGGAGGAGGGCGGGAGGAAGGGCGGGAGAGAGGAGGGAGGGAGGAGAGAGGAGGGGGAGGAGGAGGATATGGAGGAGGAGCTGGGAGGAGGAAGAGGAGGAGGAGAAGAAGTGATGATGAGGAGGGCGGAGCGTCACCGTGAGTCCAGGAGGAGGAGGAGGAGGAAAGAAAGAGGAAAAAGAGGAGGATGAGTAGGAGGAGGAGGAGGAGAGGAGGAGGAGGAGGAGGAGGAGGAGGAGGAGAGGAGAAGGAGGAGGAGGAGGAGGAGGAGGAGGGAGGAGCGGCTCTCGGCCTGCTGGGCGGCGGCCTCTGGCGCGCTGCCGAGGCTGGCTGGGCTCCCTGGCCGCCCGCCCGCCCGCCGATAGGGCCGCGGCCGGAAGCGCGCGTGGCCGGCGTGGCGCGCGGTGGCGGTCTCGAAGGGCGCGGTGTGCTCGGCGACGGGCGGCGCCCAGGCCGCCGGCCCCGCGGGCGCCTCGAGGCCTCGGCGGCGCCGCCCAGGTTCCCCAGGCAGTGCCCGCTCTCGGGTGCCGCCGCGGCCGTCGCGTGGCCGCCCCGGGTCGGCTCGCGGTGGCCCGTCGCCGCCGTCGCCGGTCGTCCCCAGTGGCGGGCCAGCGGCCTCGTCGCATTGCAGTGCCCCTGCGTGGCGTGGCGTTGCCATCGCACTGCTTGGGGCTGCGTTGCTTCGCGCTGCGGAGCACCGTTTTGCTTTGCAGCCAGATGGCACTGCAGTGCTCTGCGTTGACTTGCAACGCGTTGCATCTCTTTGCTGTGCATCCGTTTGCGTTGCCTCTGGATTGCATTGCTGTGTGTTGCGTCGTGCCGCGTTGCGTTAAACTGTTTTGCGCTGTTCTGCACGGCGTTGCATAAATTTCCTAGCCGTTGTAGCGCACGGCGGAACGCCAAGCTTCAAAGTGCAAGCCTGAAGCTTCAGCCTTGAGCTTGAGCTTGAAAAGCTTCAGATCTGGTCTGGCGGGTCTGGTTGGCCCGGTTTGAGCTTAGTGCTGGAGCCTTGGCTTAGGATTCGGGCGAGTGTTTTAGGGGAAGTCCAGCGAGGCAGCGCCAACCGCTACCACCAAAAAGCAGTTTCTGTTTTAATTGCATTGTTTCTGCTGTGTACGCTGTCTGTGCATTGCATGTTTGTTGTGCATCTGCTCTGGCTGGTCTGGTTGGTCTGGTTTGAGCTTAGTTCTGAAGCTTTGGCGTAGGATTCGGACGAGAGTGGTTTAGGGGAGGTCCAAGGAGGCAGCGCCAACAATTACCACCGAAAAGCAATTGTTGTTGCATGTCAGTGTTTTTTGCGTCTGGTCTGGCTAGTCTGGTATGCGCTTTATGCTGACATTTAGCTTAGGATTCGGGCGAGAGTGGTTCAGGGGAGGTCCAGGGAGGCAGCGCCAACCACTATCACTGAAAAACAGTTTGTGTTGCAGTGCCATTGTTGTTTCTTTGCATGTTGTTTGTTGCATTGCTGTTGTTTTTGCATCTGGTCTGGCAGGTCTGGTCTGTTCAACATGCTTCGTGAAACGCCCACCACATGGTCTGGCTGGTCTGGTCTGGTGTTTGGTCTAGCTGGTCCGGCCTGGTCTGTCTGGTTGGTCTGATCTGGTTTGGTCCGGTTGGTCTGGTTTGGTCTGGTCGGTCTGGACCGGTGGGTCTCACCAACCGGTCTCGTTTGGTTGGGGTGGTCTGGTCCGGTCAACATCCTTCGTGAAACGCCCTCCCCATCGTCTGGTCTGGTGTTTGGTTTGGCCTGTTCTGGCCTGGTCTGGTTGGTCGAAACTAACGCACCTTGTTGGTCTGGTTGATCTGGTCTGGTTTGGTCTGACGGGTCTGTCTGGTCTGGTTGGTCTCGGTTGGACTGGTAGGTGTGGTTTGGTCTGGTCGGTTTGGTCTGGTTGGTCTCGACGGCTGGTCTCGTTTGGTCTGGTTGGTCTGGTCTGGTCTGGTCTACGTGTTTCGTGAGTCGCTCCCCGCCCTTGCCCTCCTGATCTAGCTGGTTTGGTCTGGTGTTTGCTGGCTGGTCTGGTCTGGTCTGGTTGGTCGAGTAGTTCACCTTGTTGGCATTGCTGGTCTGGTCTGGTTTGGTCTGGTTTGGTCTGAGCGGTCGGGTTTGGTCCGGTCGTTCTGGTCTGGTTGGTCTCGCTGGCTGGTCCTGTTTGGCATGGTTCGTCTGGTCTGGTCAACATGCTTCGTGAATTGCAGTGCGCCCTCAATGGTTTGGCTGGTCTAGCTTGGTCTGAATGCGGCGAACAGGGAAGCGAGCGGGGAGGGAACATCAACAGCCAGATTAGTTGGGTGGCCCAAAGAAAATTAAGGCGCTGGGGCATACAAACTTTTCGCCTCGAGTGGCATCGAATCGCTTCGCATTGAGATCCATTGCTCTGCGTTGTAGTTCCCGTGTTTTGAATTGCGTTGGTTTGCATTGCGTTGCGCTGTGTTGCAATGCTTTGCGTTGTACTGCTCTGCGTTGCTGAGCGAGGTTGCACCACACTGGCTGCACACTCAAATCGTGCACCGCACGCTTTGCAAGACACTGCACATGGGGTATACGCTAGCTATCGTGCTGCTGTTCCTTCGGCTAGTGTTGCTGGACGCAGGCAACTCGGAAGTAGACAAACAAGTATACGCGGACATGAATATATGCTTGTAAGTGTGAGCCAGAGCGACCCCGGGACAATGTGTTTCTTGCAATAGATGTTGGTAAATATGCGTCATGCTTTTATGCGTAGCGAAACATAGGCGGTGCAATCTATGTGGTACACCATACGTGATACGATCTACTTTGTGCCACCCTTTCTTGCGCAACACACGTCGTGCGATCTGCGTTGTGAAATCTACGTGGTGCAATATATGATGGACCATTTATTCGGGACAATCTGCGTGACGAAATCTCTGCGGCCGAAATTGAAGTTGTCAACTCCACTGCCCGCGCAATCATACCACCCACCGACCCGCGGCTTGGTTTAGGTCGGGCATGTCCACCTACAGACGGATTTTGGGCGAAGAGTAAATACACCCCGGAATGCCCAACAATTGTCAAAACATAGTCGGCAAATCGTCCCCATACTATGTTTTGACTATGTTTGCAGCTTCCTCGTTAAAGCTTGGTTTGCAAAACCCGTGCGGCGGCGATTGCGATGGCTGCTTGGCGTTGGCTTGCGCCTCGCCGCGGCCGCGCTGGCGAAGGCAAGCTCGGGTGCCAGGCGGCCAGCCAGTCTGGCGCGACCGACGCGGCCGCTGTGGCGCTCACAGCTGGGGACTCACCGCAGCGTCTCGCAAGCCGCGGTGGCGCGCGGGCACTTCAATGCGAGTCGATGATTCGGGCGGGTGCGGTTTCATGGCGGCGTCGGCAGCGGCACACACGCGATGATGATAGTAGCGATGCTGGTGACGACGATGACGATGACGACGGCATGGCCGATGGCGGCGTCGATGCTGGTCACGCCGCTGGCCATGATTGTGCCCACGCGTCGGTGGTGAGGGTTTAAAAAAAGAAGAAAACTTCGACATGCGCGCGCGGCCGACGTGGGCGAATGGCCCGCATGGTAACATTCGACAGGGCACGGATCGTGCCCCACAGCACACACGCTAATGGCGTTCGATTGATTTCGGCATTGCGCGCGGGGGGGGGCCTTTTGGTCGCCTGTGATGCACATGATGAAAATTGAGGGTTCCCTCAAGCATTCGCAAAAGCGCGCACACCGTGTTCTTTTGTTGTTGTGTTGTTGTACTTTGGTTTGGGGAGTCGTGCTGCAACCACTCGTACGCCTGTATAGCTCCCAAGGCATTCGATTGTGAAAGCATGGCGAACACGGGAGATTGTAAAAGAGATCGGCATGGGCGCAACGACGCGCGCGCGCGTGGACGTCGCCCCGTTTTTTTAACACGTTCGTGCACTTGTTTGGTTTCTGATCAACGAGAGCGAAAGGATTGCAGGATTTGCACAAGATGGCTGGGCACTCGATACCGCCCTAGCTGGGATGCTACGAGGTCAAAGGTAAACAAGGACGATGGCGCAGAACCGCACGTACATTGGACACCCTGGGGCGAGAGGATAACCCCGCCGCCGGTGGGACGGTCGATCCTAATTGTCCGAAGGAAATGTCTATACATGTAGTTATATATATATACATATATACATAGATATGTATAAACATATTTGTATGTAAATCTAGTTGTGTATATCTATGTATACATATGTGTGTACATCTATATATAGAAACGTGGTGAAATGTATGTGAAGCATTTGGCTCGAACGGACGAGCTGGCACATCCCATGCTCTTGCAAACATCCCACCCTCGGTTTGCAAAACCCACGCGATGGCGATTGCGATTCATGCTTGGCGTTGGCTGGTGCATACCTCCGGCCGCGCCAGCCCAAGCACGCGCGCGCAGCGGCCAGCTAGTTTGGGGCGACCGACGCGGCCGCGGTGGTGCTGACCGCTGGGCACATCCCGTCGGGCACTCCAATGCGAGTCGGCGAACTGGGCAGGCGCGGTATCGCGGCAATGTCGACAACAGTAGACGCGATGATGCTAGTAGCGATGCTGGTTGCGATGTTGACAACGACGAGGGCGCGGCCACTGCGGGCGTCGATGATGATCGCGCCGGCAACGATGACGGCGTCCTTGCGTCGGCGATGAAGTTGTTGGGAAGAGTTCGGCATGTGCGCGCGGCCGACGAGCGAATGGCCCGCGCGGTATTCTTCGACACAGATCGTGCCCCCCCAAAACGCACGCAAGGGCGCGCGAATGATGTCGGCATGCGGCGCCAGAGGCCTGTATGGCAGAATGTCATGAACATGTTGAGAAACTTATGACTCTTTTTCTCGCTTAAGAAATCGCAAGAGCGCGAGCGCACGTTTTTTCCCCCCGAAACATGCTGTTGCGAAGCCATGTGTTCTTGTATGTTTGCCCCCGCTTGCTTCGTGGGGTTTCTGGTGTTCTTCCCTGCCGCGTTGCGCCCGCGTCTCCCGCAACACAATAACACACCTCCCTCCCTCCTCCGTCCTCCCCTCCTCTTCCTTCCCCTTACAAACACACATACACATACACACACGCACACACACACACACACTGACACACGCACGGACACACGCACACACACATACACACTCCTACACACATACACACAGACACACACACACACACACAAACAAACAACCACGCACACACAGACACGGCCGCACACACACACACACATCATACACAAACGCGCCACACACCATCGTCGTTCGTCGCTTGTCGCCGTCACAGTCCTCAGTGTGATGAGTGCGGTTGAGGGGGAAAGAGAAGGAAGGAGAGGGAATCGACGCAGTCAGAGTCACACCAAGAACCTGATCTTAGCCCTCAGACACTGGACGTCGTCA
The DNA here is from genome assembly GCA_963575745.1 of Prorocentrum cordatum. NCBI lineage: Eukaryota > Dinophyceae > Prorocentrales > Prorocentraceae > Prorocentrum > Prorocentrum cordatum. The sequence goes on from CAUYUJ010016127.1 coordinate 835,308, forward strand.
TTTTTTCACACCGTGGACCCCCAGCAGAGGTCTGGCAAGGGGCCCCAGAGGCCGAAAATAGCGAAAAACCTCCCGTCTTGATCTGTTCACATCGCGAGGGGGTCTGTCGGGCGTTGGCAGAACTGGGTTTAGTGGAACCTGGTTGAAGGATCTGTACCCGGGGCGCCCCCCCGTCCCATTTCCACTAACCGGAACTGCCGTCACCCGAAAAAACACCAGCTATGGCAAACCTGGTTTAGTGATTCTGGCCAATGAAGGCTCCCGGGCCCTACCACTAACCGGGTCCCCTTACCCGGGGTCCTGGCCATCCCCGAGTCTGGGTCAAACCGAACGACCCCCGCCCCCCCCCTGGGCGCCGGGCAGCCCGGGCCCGCCGGCCCCAGGTACGCCTCGAAGCGGTAGCTCGACGCGTGCTCCGCCGGCGCCGCCACGCGCCAGCTCCCCCCGCCGCCGCCCGCGCCTCGGCTGCGCCGGCAGGGCCGCGCCGCGCTGCGCGAACCCAGATTTAGGTCGCGCGTGCCCCCCTGCGGGCGGATTTTGGGGGAAAAATCACAAAGGCTCAAAAAAGAAAAATGTCGGAACATGATCAACAAGTAACAGAAGAATCGTCCCCAGACTATTTATGTTTGGACGTTCCTCCTGTAGAGGGACACACCCGACTGGAACCGATATCTCGGACGACATGGTTTGTTGAATCTGGGCGTCTTTCCAAGTCTTCGGCCTCCAGGGAGAGGAAGAGGAAGGAGGAGGGGGAGGAGGGGAGGAGAGGAAGAGGGGGACAGTTTGAGAAGGCGGGAATGACGAGGGGACGAGAGGACGAGGAGGGGGAGGTAGAGCAGGAGGAGGACGAGAAGGAGGAGGAGGAGGAGGAGGAGGAGGAGGAGGAGGAGGACGGCGGCGCTCTTGCTTTGTGCTGCCGCACTTGCTCTGGGAGTGGCGCACCTGAGCAGTCACCGGCAGCGCTGCTTCAAAAGGCGCGTGCTGACAAAATGCGCTGCGGGCACACCTGAAAATACGTGACTTCGTTGCCAAAGTTTATGTTTGCACAACTAGCATACAAACAAACATCAATACAGGACGAGTGAATTTCCAACGAACTGATTTAGATTGCAAAATGGGGCCCAACAATTTGCGGTGACCTAGAACTCCCCACAGACGTCCCCGCACGGTCCGTTGCCGCGCGGCTTCGGAACCTCGGAGGCCCAAAGTTGCCCGAGACATCCCTGGGGAGGACGGCCCCAGACATCCTCGGAGGCGCCAGTCGCCCGAGACATCCTCGGAGGCCCCAGGCGCCCGAGACATCCTCGGAGGCCCCAGTCGCCCGAGACATCCGTGCATAACGGCCCGAGACATCCTCGGAGGCCCCAGTCGCCCGAGACATCCTCGGAGAACGACCCGAGACAACCTTGGAGGTCTCCGTCTCCCGAGGCGTCTCCAAAAGCCGTGCAGCCGCCTCGACGCGACACTGAGTGAACTGACAGTGTGGTCATCGCACCGCGGTGTGTGGGACTTCGGATGCCAAGGGGGGTGGGGAGGCGAGGGTCGGGGGGGGCGGCCCGAACCTAGAGGCCCCCTGGATGGGGTCCGAGTAGATGGGGTCGGGGGATCGCGCCGCATCGTCAAGGCATCAGCGATGCATCGCCGATGCATCAGCGATGAATCGGCGACGCCGGCGATGCGTTGGCGGCGTCTGCGTGGGAAAAACATCCAGCTCCGCATCGAGCTGCCTCGCCGACGCATCGGCGATGCGGAGAGACCCTCCGAACCCATCCAGGAGGCCGAGACGAGCCCCCTCGATCAAAACGGCCCAGCCCGGGACCAGAGCCGGCGGGCGCAGGCGAAGCGGCAGCCGCAGGGCTCCCTCGAACGCCGACGTGCAGGAGCGGCAGCCGCAGTGGCCCCTCGCACGCCGACAAGAGAGGCAGCTTTCGCTGGCCGCCATTGGCTCGGTGGGGCTCTGCCAGACCGGCGGGGGGGGGCCTCCACAGCTCCTGGGCCCTCCTCGGGGAGACCGCCCCGCGCCCTCCTCCCTGGAGTTACCAGCCTCGAACGCATCCCTATCCTCAAGATTGACACGCCAAAAGGCGATGGCAATCTTAGGGATTCGCCCTCAGAAAATAACGGGATCCCTAAGATTGGCATCGTGAACAGGAGGTGCCCAGCACAGGGACAGGGATATGTTCCAGGCTGGTAATGGGGGGGGGCCCCTCTCCTCGTGCCGACCTGTTGTTCTGCGCGCCGCAGGCAGGCCTGGGCCGAGGCCCTCGGCGGGGGCCAGAGGGGCACCGCGGGAAGCTCCTGCGGGCTCTCCAGGGAGACAGGGATGGGGGAAAGGGGGCGGCACAGGACTGAGAGGAGCTGGCGTCACGGTGGCAGGAAGGGAAGCAGAAAAGGAGGCTGAGCAGAAGGAGGCTGAGGCCCTTGCAGGCCTCGAGCCTCTTCCTGCACCCGCTTGCCTTCTGCTTTCCTCGCGGCTGCTGCTGTGGCATGTTGTATCTCTCTTGCGTTTGATGCGACGCCGCAGCCACAATGCAGAACGCCGCCCTAGTCGCGCTTGTCTGCGCAACGTAGAAGCCCTGGAGACCCAGGCAGCCGACACGGCTGTATTCGTTCCAGTCCGGGGTCCCAGAGCTCCCGTCCGCGCTTTCCTTGGTTAGTCTTGCGCCCCAAGTCCGTTTGTGATGAACACGGGGTCCTCCGAGAAGGGCCCCGCGGGCGCAAATCGAGGCAAGCCGACGGGGTTGACAAAAAGACATCTCGTTGGAGACACGGGGGAGGCGGATCCAGAAGAGGAGATGAGAGGGAGCTCGGAGCGGAGGCGGCGGACACGAAGCTTGGGGAGGCGACGAGGTGCGCACAGACCATGGCACGAGGGACGGGGAGCTTATGGTGAGGCTTCGGGTCGCGCGCAGACGGCCCTCCCACGTGGCGGATTCCGGAAACCCTGAACCCAAACGTGTTTTGTTTGTTTTCCATCTCTTGGGGGCACATCTTGTTCTTCCGCCGCCTTCCGCCAGCCTTCCTTTGCCATCACAGCCCCCCTTAGTCAATGGCTCTGGAGGCTTCGTGTGGGGTGAGCTAGAGCCTACCGAAAATCTCGGCGCCATCATCCGCTGTGAACGATGGAAGACCCGCAGAGGCACGCAGGGCGGAGGATCAGCCAGCACAGCTAGTCATAGCTGAGAAGAGAGGCCTGGTATCCTGCCCCCGCGCACCCCCGCCGGCCTTCCTTTTTTTTGAAACGCTACTCCCATTCCCAAGGAAGTTTCGCGAGGACAGACACACACTACCGCGAACGTGCGCGGCGCTCACGATCAAAGTCGGAGATGCCCTGAGACAGCAGAACGGTTCGCGATGCGAAGGCAGCAGTGCCTCTGCCCCGCGCCTCGCGCACCTCCGCCTCGGCCGGCCTTCCGCCGGCTTCCGCCGCGGAGGCGCGTGCAGCTCCTGCGGTCCTCGGAGGCAGGGCCCATTTCTGGGGGCGCCCCGCGCAGCCCCGGCGGGGCCCAGCGGGCCTCTGAAGGAGTCTGGCGCGGTCTCGACACCGCTCGCTGCACCGACCTTGCAGACGTGCTGCAGCGGATGTTTGCGCGGATTTCTGTTAGCACAAGATCCCGAAACGGCGAGCAAAGAACGAAGTGATTTTCACGTGGCTTTGATGTAGTCTTCGTTCCTGACAAAAAAAGATCCGCGAGAAAATTCACCCCGAAATCTGGGACGAACTTCTCCAGGACCATCCAGGCCCAGCCCCTTGTTTTTCCAACGAAATCCGCGCTGCGATGCTGGCACCATGACACCCCAGCCCTGGGGAGCGGAGCGCCCCAAGGGCGCCGCCGTGGGCGGCGCCCTGGTGCGCCGACGGCCCTGGATGGGATGGCCTGTGGAGGCCGGCCTGGGGGGCTGCCTGCGCGCAGCCCGAAGCCGATGCAGAGAGATGAGCAGAGAGGGGGGAAGAGGAGGAGGGGAGGTGGAGAGGAGGAGGTGGAGAGGAGGAGGTGAGGCGGGGAGGTGGAGAGGAGGAGGGGAGGTGGAGAGGAGGAGGGGAGGTGGAGAGGAGGAGGGAGGTGGAGAGGCGGAGCTGAGGTGGGGAGGCTGAGGGGGATGGAAGGAGGGTGAGAGGCTGAGGAGGTGAGGTGGGGAGGTGGTGAGGTGGGGAGGCTGAGGCTGAGGTGGGGAGGCTGAGGAGGTGAGGTGGGGAGGCTGAGGTGCGAAGGAGGGGAGGTGGGCTCTCAACATTGCAGGAGAGGGGGGAGCGGAGGAGGGGAGAGAGATGACAGAGAGGCGGAGGGGAGATTCGGTGCGCTCCGCGCTCCAGGGTTGGGGTATGGAGAGCGCCTCGCGCTGCTCGGGGTGGCTGTGGAGGCCAGCTGGGGCCACCTGGGGGGGGGGGGGACTGTCTGTGCGCAGCCTGCAGTCTTTCCCCAGGCAGACGCGGCACGAGGCAGCGGGAGCGACACGGGCTGCCCCGAGGCCCGGGCCGACCACGCGGAAGCAGCTGGTGACGCGCGCGCAGAACTCGACGCGGAGATGGTCGCCCAGGCAGGCGTCGCCCAGCTCGTCTCGGGGGAGCGGGCTTCAACGTTCTGGGTCCACCTTCCCTCCTCCTCTCTTCCATCCCTCTGGCTTAAGCTTAGCTCGGGCCTGTCCCCCTACAGGGGTTTTTTTGGCCGAGCAATGAAAAACAGCATGCAAAACAAACCCCCCAAATGCTCGGAAAAAGTCAAACATAATCCCCAGACTTTTTTTGTAAAAAAAACTATGTCTTGATCTTCCTCCTGTAGAGAGCTCAGGACCGACTTGGGACTTAATTTACCTTTTCCCTTCAACAGGCCCCACCCCCTGGGTGGCCCCAGCTGGCTTTGGCAGTCCACCCGAGAAGCACGGGGCGGTCCCAAATGCCTCAGCCGCGACCCAAGGTTGAGCTTTTGAGACCGCCCTGGACCTTAAGGGCCCTGGAAACGACAGGGCCGTTTTTTGCCGGTTCCGTTTTGCTATTTCGTTGCCGGTTCCGACGCCG